>JAMPIV010013189.1:0-49268 GCA_024509875.1 Oreohelix idahoensis
GAGTAGTTCTTCTAATGAAGGCATAGGTTCAGCGTCGAACTTCGTAACTTGGTTCAATTTGCGATAATCTACGCAAATGCGAATGTTATTATCCTTCTTTCGAACAATAACCATAGACGAAGAGTATGCTGAAGTGGATGGTTCAATGATTTCCAAACGTATCATTTCATCCAATTCTTTTTCTACTTGAGACTGGAAATGGATAGGTATTGGATAAGGTCTGACTCTGATAGGATTATGATCAGTTAGCACAATGTCATGTTCAATGACATGTGTGTGTCCCGGGATGTCTGTAAGAACATCCTGAAATGTTTGCAACATCGAAGAAACTTGTCGATGTTCCTCAGCGGAAAGATTTGGAGAAACGGTCACGTTTTTCCAAGATTCCGTAGAATAAAGTGGGACCATAGAAAGAGGAAGATTGACATCAGAAAAAGTAGTTTCCTCATCCTGTATAACTGACAGAGATGAGTACTGACCATGAGGTACTTGAGAATTGTCCGTTGCCTGGAAAATAGGCTGCAAATAGTCTGGTCTTTCATGAAATTCCGTGAGCATATTTATGTGGAAAGTTTTATGCTTTCCATCAATATCGACAACATAGTCGACATCAGAAATTTTGGAGACTATTGCATATGGACCTTTCCATGCAATTAGAAGTCTGTTCTCCCTTGAAGGAAGTAGAACGAGAGCTTTGTCACCTGGACAAAGTTGTCGTAGACATCTATTCTTATTTGCAAACTGCCTTGCCTTTTCTTTAGCAAATTCGGAAGACGAAGTTGCTAGTTTGCATGCCTCGATGATCTTTTGCCTAAGAGCAATGACGTACTCATAAGAAGATTGAGTTTCATCGCTAATATTATCGGCAGTGATTAGATCGTGAAGTAAAGACATAGGGCCGCGCGGTTGCGCGCCAAAGACAAGTTCAAAAGGGGAAAACACCGTATGTTCATTGGGGACCTCTCTATACGCAAAGAGAGCCGCGGGTAAGACCCTGTCCCAATCCTGAGGATGATCCTCAGTTATTTTACCAAGTAAAGTTTTCAGAGTCCTATTTAAACGTTCGACTAACCCATTAGACATTGGGTGATAGATACTGCTGAGAGACCTTTTAATGTGTAGCATAGACATTACCTGTGACATAGTGTCTGATATAAGTTGAGTGCCATGGTCTGACAATATTTCTCCGGGAAAACCCAAGCGAGAAAATATCAGCCAAAGAGCGTCTGCGATGTCAGCAGTTGAGATGCTCTTGAGAGGTATTGCCTCTGGCCAACGTGTGCACATATCGACACATGTAAGGATAAATTGATGTCCTCTAGCCGACTTAATTCTAAATGGACCGATAATATCTATTGCCATTTTTTGAAAAGGGCGAATAGGAATGTCAGCAGCCTGGATAGGCACAGCATGTCGTGGTCCTTTAGATTTGACCTCCTGACATACTTTGCAAGAGCGACAGTACATTCGTATGTCCTTGCTCACAAATGGCCAAAAGAAAGCCGCAAGAACTCTCGACTTTGTACGGGAAAAACCCATATGTCCAGCACATTGCGAGTCATGAGCATGTTGCAATATTTGCAATCTCATGCTCTTAGGCACAAGAATTTGTGAATGAGTGGACGTAGTCGAGTCTTGTACCATACGTACAAGTACGCCGTTCTTCATAGAAATCCAAGATTTTCTATTAGTATTTTGATTAGGATCACCTTTTTTTGCTAGAATGAAGAATTTTTGTAAAGAAGGATCTTCTTCTTGCAATTTGATAAATGAGTCACGTGTAATAGTCAAGTGACTATCTTGGTCATTTACTTCATCATTATTAGTTAATGAAGTTTGAGGTGGATCCAGAGCATGTGCTCTTGTGACCACCGCATTGGTAGCTTCAATGTTTTGCTCTTCCCAAACAGCAATCTGCTGTGGGGTACATTCCCTAACTCCGTGAATACGACCAATAATAAGGTCCGCAATAGGGTTTGGAAGTAGACACGCGTGGACCTCTCCCGTGAAGAAAGGAGTAGCAATGTGTATTATAGCAGTAGGATACTTTTCCAACGTGCCACCAAATGTGACACATTTGATGACCTTTCCTGTAGCACAGGATGGATCTACAAGAGATTGCCTAACCCCGACAGTAGTACATCCAGAGTCAAACAACACTGAGACTGGATTACTATTTACAAGCCCCTTATGTAATATAAGAGAACCTCTCCCATCATGAGCAACATTAGCAGGAAGAGCGGGCAAAGGATGACCACAGCTTAAAGTAGTAACGGTCTTCGGGTCAAATAAAGTACTGCATTGGATACATTTATTTGCCCTACCAAAATCAAAAGATGAGCATCCGATGGCATTATGGTCTTTATTATCATTAACCTGTTTATCTACTCCCTGAGATTCTTGTTGAACAGAGTTTGTCTGTTGATATTTTTTTCTCTTATGTTGCGATCTACCGCGACCATTATTGCCTCTGCAATTATCATTAAAGTCCCTACTGTAATTTTTATCCTGGTTTGAGTTCCAGTTTCCATAACTGTCATTACCATCTCTATACTGTTGAGAACCTCTATTATCCTGGTATTGAGGTCTCTGAGAAAAATATTTTCCTCTATACCGATTACCTTTGTGAAAATTTCTAAAGTTAACCGGAGTAGAATAACGTGTAGTATTAGGATGTCTCCAGTTCTGGGAAGAAGAATCACCCTGGAATTGATTACTATGATTCTGGGCATAATTACGGTTACTCTTTTTATTGAAATTTTGCTGGCTACCCTGAAATTTACGCATAAAATTTGGGCCATAAGGTGCTGCCGAAGCAACTGGCAGACCTTCTCTTACTTTAGAGTTGCTAATGGTTATGTGAGGATGCGCAGTAACATACTGGCTACAGTATTCTTCCATTTCTTTTATGTTTTTAGGCTTACGCTCATGAAGAAAAGAAAGAAAAGCTTCATTAACAGAAGACATAACCTTGTCTCTAAGTAGTAAGTCCATAAGAGCTTCAAATGTACTCTCTGTTTTAGACAACTCAACCCATCGTAAAAAAGTAAGACGGATGCCTGAGATGAATTCAGAGAATTCAACTCCAGTTTCTGGTAACATGTTCTTAAATTTAAGACGATATCCGTCCTCGTTAAGTTGGTACTTCTTTAACAATGACGCCCTGACAACCTCATAGTTGTTTTTGTCAGGCACATCTACCATACCCAATAAAGTCAAAGCATCACCTCTAAGTATCTTGGACAGATGATAAACATATAATGTTTTATCTATATTATGCACCTTACATGCACTTTCAAATCTATCTAGATAAAATGTTATATCATCAATTGAAGCATTGAATGCTGGTAAATTAAGCTTGAAATCAACAGCATTAGACTTATTAGCAGATGATACCTTATTAGCATCATTAGCATTACTAGATAACTTCAACTTTTCTAACTCCAAAGCTAAGAGTTTTTCTTCATGCTCCATTTTTGCTTTTCTCTCATCAGCTTCTCTTTGTAACCTTCTTTCTTCAGCCTCAGCCTGTAACTTTCTTTCTTCAGCCTCTATTTCAAGTCTCTTAATTTCAGCTTCTTTTTCAAGTCTCTTATTTTCAGCTTCTTTTTCAAGTCTCTTATTTTCAGCTTCTTTTTCAAGTCTCTTATTTTCAGCTTCTTTTTCAAGTCTCTTATTTTCAACCTCAGCCTGAAGTCTCTTCTCCTGTGATTCTGCTTCTCTTTTTTGTTTTTCCATTTCCATTTGTAATCTCTTTTCATCTACCTGCATCTGCAGTTTTAAATTTTCAGCATCTATTCTCTTTTGTTCAGTTAGTTCTTTCATTTTCTTTTCCTCCGACTTCAATGCCTTGGCATATTGAACAGTCGCAAATTCTTCTAATTTATCACCTGTCTTCCCAAGGGCTTTACCCTGCTCAATAAAGTACTCAAATGTAGACATGATGTCTAAAATGTGAGTACAGAACCTGAAATAATTAATTATCTTATTTCAATCTTAATAGCAACCAGACTTAATAAAGTGCTTGTATAATCACTATGTTTACTCCAATCTCTGTGGGCAACAAGACTTGACACCAACTTGTATTATCAAATGTATAATAATATCACAAATCACCTCTTAATTATCAGTGCACTACACAAATCAGTGCATAACCATCAGTTATTTATCATAACTGCACTACAATAGTGCATAAGCAAAAAACCACCAGTTAGTTATGATAAGTGCACTATAGATCAATAGTGCATGAGCATATATGTAACAATAGTGAAAGC
The DNA here is from genome assembly GCA_024509875.1 of Oreohelix idahoensis. Classification (NCBI taxonomy): domain Eukaryota; kingdom Metazoa; phylum Mollusca; class Gastropoda; order Stylommatophora; family Oreohelicidae; genus Oreohelix; species Oreohelix idahoensis. Next base: position 4,275 of record JAMPIV010013189.1, read on the forward strand.
TAACTATGCAAGAACTATGCAAACAATAACAAGACAATGTAAACAATAACAAAGGTCACCAACAATGTAAACAATAACAAAGATCAAAGTCAAATGTAAACAACAACAAAGATCAAAGTCAATGTAAACAACAACAAAGATCAGAGTCAATGTAAACAATAACAAAGATCAAACAATATGAAAACATTCGCATAAGTCAAATAAATAAACAGCGAAACTAAAAAGAAATGTGATGACAAAATGCGAAGATATGACAAACAAATGACGCTACATTGTATACACAAAAATATACTTAAAGAACTGAATAATAGATAGGGGAGACCTACAAATACAAACAATCGAAATCGAAACTAAAAAAAACACAAAGAAAGAGAGAAAAGAAAAAAAAAAAAAAATATACAAGAAACAAAAATAAAGCACAACTCGTCACAACTAAACAGATATAGCAACGATTGTCGCTAGCAAATTTCACAGTAGGAAATTCGCACAGTCCCTAACGAAAACGCTAACAGTAGAACCTCTGTGACGTGGTATCTTCTACTGAAAGACACCGCCCAACCGAGAAAACCCGCTGAATATAAACATATAAATATACAAATACAAATAACATATAACATATAAACATGTAAATAGTGCGAAAATGTGATAGACAGAAGGCTCAGTTAGAACATAAGGGCACAGTTCACAAACAAAACAGGCCACTTAACTTCTATATGTCCCAAACGTCAGCACGGTGCAGAACAGGATAAAGATCCAACGTTGATTAACATCTGCTCCCATAGACAGCCATGACGAGGGAAATGAGCTTCTGACAGGAAACAGCTTCTGAACTTGACCTTCTGAATCTGCAACAGTACCTTTCAGACCGGAACAGTTGTTACGGCACTTTTCCTTCTTCTTAACAGATCAGGAAATCCATTCGCTCGGTACTTGTCCTTCTAGATGTAGACAAACTTCAATACTGCCGAGCAGCGCCGGGTAGTTTCAAAATATCAACAACTGTCAGTACTGCCGGGTACTTTCAAAATCTTTCATCAAAAGTAGCTTTTCTTGAAGGAAGTGAGTTGAACTGTAATTTTGAAAGCTTGATGATGATGTCTGGGTTTGTTGACCCCCTTGATAGCTGGTATCAGAGTAAACCAACCTATGGCCACCAAAAATGATAAGGGTGGATTTAGGCTAAATGATAATGGTGCGCCACAATGCCAGGTACGTTAGCTCCGTATAAGATTGACGACCACTTGCCACCCCTATCGACACCTGGTATTAAAGTGCAAGATGTAGGTGTCTTCTCTGATTTTTGGATGTTGCTGTGTATGTGGTAGTAGAACAGTTCACAGAGTATAACACAGGCAACATGATGTGTAGAGTCATAGAAATGGTAACTTCGTTGTATAATTTTTTTTCCATTTATTGCACGCCACAAAACAGTCAGGATATTTATATCATCAACATAGTTCAACGAGTTCAGCATTCAAAATCATAGAGTTCTAGTTCGTGAAGCTGTATAAATAATATATATATAAATTCTGCAACAGTGTCAGCTGCAGATCATCACTGTTCATAGACAATAATAAATATTCCATTTCTGATGCTAGCAGAACAGATGTATACAATCAGTCCGTTTACTGTCTGCACGTGAATAGCATACATGGATTACAGGTCAGCTCGACCTTTATAACCTTCCTAAGTCTAACCATCTGACTTGGACGTGATCTCTGATATAACGAATCCTGGAACACAGACAATAGTCTTGTTGGTCTAGAGCGACCCATATATATATAACTAGTTCAGGGATAAAGATACCGGTGACTTAATCCTAGTCAAAGTACCTCTCCATTTTGAATCACACAGGCGAGCAAAAAGGCGACAAAATGACGAACCTCTAGATGATAGCATAAAGTTCGATACAAGAGGAATTACCTTATTTCGGAAAATCAACCATGAACATATGCCTCCAGGCAGGCTTGAATAATACTGGGAAATAGTCTAGTTAGCTAACTAACTCACAAAGACAATGTATTTCCCTCAGAAAATCACAAGACGCAGGTCGCGTCTGCTCGCGACTTAGACCATTTCTAAACTCCCCGAGCTGGCCGGAACAACAAACGAAAACCAAGTCGAGACATGCGCAGAACGACAATCTCTGAGTCGCCGTTCACAATAAGACGATTCTAAGAACATTCGAGATAAAAGTCTTACACAGTCACGCCTTTTATGGTCATGAAAAGAAGCGTTAAGAAAGGTTTCAGGCATCTACAACAGTTGACTGATACTACCAAATAAGGAGATATGGTCACGCTTCGTTCAAGAAATTATAGACCGAACGTGTCTCTATACAAGAGAAGGTAAACTCCTAAAAAATAGCAGTATCAATATTTCGGGTTCTGTCCCTTTGACCGTAAATATATATAATACACACTTCAGTCCAAAAAATGATCATACATACGAAAAATGATCATACAAACGAAAAATAATAATGATCCGTGCGTAACACATATGTCGTTATATCAGCAGCAATAGTAGTTGCTTTAGTAATAGCAGCAGCAGTATTAGCAATAGTCGTAGCAGCAGCAGTGGTAGTAGTAGTTTCCACAGTTACCGTTGTGGTGAAATGGACGACCTCTATCGATCTTTGGTTCTCTCCAGCAGTATCGGTACATTTGTGGTACTGATTTTTTTTTTAGGTGCTGTCAATTATCGCACTTTTCTTTCTTTCTTTCTTTATTTTTCTACTAAGTAGCAGATATTTGATTTGATCAAATCACCCTGTAGGTGATAAATATCACATTTGCAAGGAGTGCTACCAGATTTGTGGTTATAGGCGCGGCAGATTAACACGTACATCGGTCAGCGCTATCGGCTTAAATCTCCGATAAGACACGAAGTTTGCGTACTCATACGACAGATAACGAGATTACTGTCTGTGTGACACTTGTGGGCAGACAATTGTGATATAATCGTTTCCGGTCCCTTGGTTAAAAGTAATCATGGATTTATTACATTTTAGACAAAATGAGTCTACACATGTGTTTGCGAGAGTGTATGCAAGACATCATATTACCATATATGGGAGACGTGACCTTTTGCAAGATTTTTCCACGTAGGAAATATTTTGAAAGTGCCACACCCGACATGTTTGAAATGATTGAATATTTCTGATTAGATTCATAACAACATTGAGGGGAAATATAGGCTGACCATTTCGAAGTTTTATCTCACTGTAAATTTCAAGCTTGCCAAGACCTCAGACCTCGCCAGAGTGAAGACTAGATTCATAATTCCTTTTTGTTAACCGGACCTTTCATTGGAGAACCAGATAAGATTTACAAAGCACAGGAAATCTCTTTCAAAAATTAATAAGGAACACCGGGTCTAGGAAACTGAAAATAAAAAACACTGAGTCAGAAGGGGCAATTTATTGTAAAATTAAAGACATCCCAGACGCGTGTAAGAGAACAATTCGTCTCTTTTATTCATCTGAGCAAACAAGCCTGTAGCCAGGATTGGCTTATTGGTGGTACCAGCAGAAAGTACTATCTCTGGAACCAAGTGAAGGTAGAAGTGGATTGAAGTTTTGTGAGACGCATCATAAGAGGGTCTTATAGACAGACGCAGAACCAACTTAGCCATTACTCCTTGAACGTTCTAGGAACGTGCGGCGCCTGAACTTTGACCAGAGACGAGCGAGAGCAGAGTGGAATGAACTGACCCAGTGGGAGAAGAAACTACCATTGGCAGCTAAGTGACAATATCCGCTGCCAAAGGTAACCTCCTTTATTCAGTTAAATCCCATCCAAGTGATGAAACCTTTTCCATAACTATTCAAATTATTTTCCAACTGTTAAATCTTAAAGTGATTATTAAATTTTGTTATTTGTAATGTTACAAATTTAACTTCGATTCAATCCTTTTAAATGTACCGCACTATATGTTTGTCTCAGTCAAAGTTACTAAACACACACTCTAAACAGAGCTATTTATATTATAATAATAAATTCCACTGATTAACTCAGCCGTGGGGGCTTAACGAGCTTTAATAAACCATTGCTAAATTCTTCATGGCAGTAGCAGTAGTTGTAGGAATAGCAGTAGTAATAAGGGTAATATTAATAACAGAAGTAAGCACAGTAGCAGCAGGAGTAGAAAAACACGACGAAGCGATAGAAACGAAAGAAATTGAAAAGGCAAAGCCGCAGAAGACGTTTTTGGATGCGAACAGAAATAATCTAAGCTTCTAATAAGCCATTAGTAAATTCAAATCAAAGAAAAGACAATCTCAACAAATTAACCGACAACATGAAATGAGAAAAGAAAACAGCTGTTTCAAGACACCAGAGACTGTAGGAAATGATGGCACTTGACTGGAGACCCCAGTCAGCGCGCCGCTCAATGGATGACTGAGAAGTAGTATTGGTAACTGTTGCAGAACCGTAGCTGTAACAGTATCTGTTGTTGTAATATACTCACGCATACATTCCACAGGAGAGCCATTAAAGGCGTCGTCTACCCATCTTTTGCCCGAAGAGCACGTTTTTTTACCCTGGTTTTCTGGGTCCACGGGCGTGTATCCTACATTACAAATTTCGGTCACAGTTGTCAGGTAATTTGTTGACCATGTGGACAGACGGGCATTTGGGTCAGCGGGCATGGGTAGTAGCGGACACGACTCTGGGGAGAAAAGAAATAAGTTCATTACAGTTTTTGATCATTTGTACGGCACATAATCCAGGCGTGTGTACTTGTTACATTCTAACTGAAAATTCTTTTAATTATGATGAAAACTTCACTGCTTGCATTGCCTTCACAGTATGTACAGAAGTAGACTCCAGTACGGTGGACCCAGTGGCGTAACAACAGTATAAGCGGTCCCTGGGCTCAAATCAAATATATATATATATATATATATATATATATATATATATATATATATATATATATATATATATATATATATATATATATATATATATATATATATATATATATATATATATATGTCTGAAGGTTCCACTTTTATTATTAATATCAAATGCACAAAAAATCTGAAAATAAATGTTAAATACATTCTACTTTAGTAGTTCCCAAAGTGGGTGGTACCGCCCCCTGGGGACGTTTGGAAGACCTAAGAGATAAGGGAAAAAGGGGCGATAGGGAAGCATTTAGTAGTAAAGGAGTGGTTGAAGACGTGTCAGGCTAAATTCAACAATATTACTTAATATATCACTTACATATAAAAGCGGTTTGATTATACAGGGCCCTGACGTGAACGCTTCAAAGATCAACGTAGCATGAACAAACCCTAACCTACAACTACTCCTTAACGTCGCTCGTCCCAGTTTGTTATACACACAATAGCAGAGGCTCCCAAACTGGTGTACGCGTACCAGGGCCTACTGGGAATATTTGGTAATTAACTGCATTATCATATTCAAATATTGCGCAGCATTGTTAGAAACAAAAATGTTGTTGATTTCAGAGACACATCAATGAGGCGTGGACGAGATATGAAAGATGAGAAATGAAGGGGGAGTTAAGGATGTTCTGTGGAAGCCAAAGGGGCGGTGACCTGAACAAGTTCACAAAAAATATAAATTTAATACAATTAATATAAATAAAAGCCCAATGGGCTGATCACCCGTTGGCTTGTCACACCGATTACGGAAACAATGGCAGATGGATCTATTTGTTGTTGCCCTAAAGACGCCGCTAGGCGTGATGGGAAACTACAACAGAGAAAATCAATCTGCTGTTGCCCTTAAGACGCCACAAGGCGTGATGGCCTCTGACTGCTTGGTCGGTCTTTGGCTAAGGACGGAAGAAGAGAAGAAGAATATAAATAAATATAAATTAATGAGTTCTCCAAACGACATAGCGCCATATACCATGTTGTCATCATTGGAAGATCAGCCAGTCAGCGATACAGTCGGCCAGTGGTTTTGCAATAAAGGAAATAATTCAAGCTGGTGCGCAATTAAAATATGTTGATAAATGAAATAGTGCAAGCTGACGCGCAATGAGAATATTTTGATAAGTGAAATAACGCAAGCTGACATGCAGTGAGAATATGTTGATAAATGAAATAGTGCAAGCTGACATGCAGTGAGAATATGTTGATAAATGAAATAATGCAAACTTATACGCTGTAAGAATATCTTTGCGAGCTGACATCCAATGGAAATACTCGTATGTTGATAAATGAAAAAAATGCAGACTAACATGAAAGACGAATATTTATGCACTAGCAAGTAACTCGCCAAAACGTGGTGGGAAATAATTATGTTGTGCACTTTCGGCGTCATGTCCTGAGGGCGGCATTATATCTCCTAGCTTCGATTTCTTTCGTTTAGCTTCCTTTCTGCCTTCAATTGATCTGTGTAGTCAAACCTATCTTGATGCATTAGTTATAAAGTCAGGGAGCAATTCGTTAAAAATGGCGAGTGGAGTGGAAAAACAAAAAAGTAAATAGTGTAATTTTATAAACTTCGTAACCGCTTTTTATCACACTTTTATTGTTATTGTTTTAAATGTACGTCTATCTTTAATTTTGTTTCTTTGGTAGCATGTGTAGTGGATATATACTTCAGGGTTGTCTGCGTTCCTTCATCGCATGAACACTATATAAAGTTGAACACGAACAAAGACTTCTTCTGGCAGACATTCGAGGTGGACACAGCGGATTCAGAAACTCAGCTGGGAAATCAATTAAATAATTTGGGTCTTCATTAACCTTGGAGTCAGGTATTAATATAAAAGAAAAACAGGAACACGGGAGATATGGAATGTTGAAGGAATCGCATACCGTTGTGCTTCCCCTTTATTTCTTACATTGGCTGATGTGCGAACATTTCGTTGTTGTATTTTAAACAAATGTAGTTCTCTGTCTTTAATTTTAACAGAATGTAAAAGAATCAAAAGGCTTAAAAAGGTACTGGATGGCTCTTTTAGTATGAAACTAAATTATGAAACTTCTCTGTTATTTCTTGACGGGTTACTTACGAAAAGATCTGTGAAATCAGAATGAAAAAAATAAGGTTTGACTCCCGACGTAGGATACTGTAATTCTAATTGGTGTTCAATATAACTTTCACTCAAAGCACAGTCCCCTCGAATGTTTACCTTTAACATTTCATTCAGCTACGGGTTAATAAGTGTATGCGTCTCTGGTATCAGTTCAAAATACAGAAATACAGGGTGATTTAAAATTACACACACACACACACACACGCACACACGCACGCACGCACGCACGCACACACACACACCCACACACACACGCACACCCCCCCCACACACACACACACACACACTCACACACTAAAAAAGTATATTCCATAAATAACAAACACAATTTTAATAAACTTTATTTTATTTTAAAGCACATAACCTTACATTTTTTTTTACAAAAGAAATTTTGGCAAGGTTTTCATAATGCTTGCTTCAACGCGGATACACGAGCGACATCTTTCTTCTACAGTTTTACACATTACAGAGTCTGGTGACATTTGTGTGTGTGTGAGTGAGTGTGTGTGTGTGTGTGTGTGTGCGCGCGCTTCATGATCCAAAACTCAAACTGTTTTTATCCATCATTTCCATGAGTGTCGTTTGTGTGTGTATTTGTGTCTGTGAGAGAGAGAGAGTATGTTTCTGAGTTGTAAAATTAAATGAAGTGTTTTTTTTAATTGTATATATTGTTTCTGGTATATAAATTGTGTAAGTCTGAAACACTCTGTAATTTCCAAATGTTTATCTTCGTTTTTCTGTGAATTTCAGCTATAATTTCTTCACGACCTCTTTATTTGCTTTGTTTTCTATAAAATTCGCATCTTACTTTTCATTTCTACCAGAAGCATTCTCTAAAACATGGTCAGTCACGTGAAACCCTCCCCAGCCCACGCCCTAAAGTCATCATTGTAACGTGCCCCATGTAGTTACCGGGTTATCCCTGAGGAGACACAAAAAACGTATGACACTGCTACCTCAAGTATGCCGTAACAAGCGACTAATATGACACTGCTACCTCAAGTATGCCGTAACAAGCGACTAATATGACATTGTGCGTGGGGCTTACTACCTCATCATCTCAAATAGATTGTTACATAAACCATTATTGAAAGAGCACGTTCATGCTGTGTTGCAGGCTTCCTACTGCAAAAAGGTGATGATGATGATGATGATGATGATGATGATTATGCAATACCCACCATGAGTCACCTGAGTACAAGTCGATTCACAGTCGACCATTGCTCCGGGGTTGTTGCAGTAGCCATTCTTGGCCTGTACCAGACAGTCACATGCTGTGTCCTTGCTGGTACCTGTCAGGGTAGATAACTATCTCATATATAATCAACGTTAGTGGTTCCCAAACTTGTTCTGGCCACCGCCCCCTTGGTTCAATAAACTTATCTACTCCATCTTATAAAATAAAAAAAAATTGTTAGAATATCACATTGCTCGACACAGTGAAAAAGATAATAACAATAAATTCAAAATAGTCACAATTAATAGAACATTTATTCAAAACAGTCACAATTAATAGAACATTTATTCAAAACATTCACAATTAATAGAAAATTTATTCCAAACAGTCACAATTAAAGACCATTTATTCAAAACAGTCACAATTAATAGAACATTTATTCAAAACATTCACAATTAATAGAACATTTATTCAAAACAGTCACAATTAATAGAACATTTATTCAAAACAGTCAGACTTATTAGAACATTTATTCAAAACAGTCACAATTAATAGAACATTTATTAAAAACAGTCACAATTAATAGAACATTTATTCAAAACAGTCACAATTAATAGAACATTTATTAAAAACAGTCACAATTAATTGAACATTTATTCAAAACAGTCACAATTAATAGAACATTTATTCAAAACAGTCACAATTAAAAGAACTTTTATTAAAAACAGTCACAATTAATAGAAAATTTATTCAAAACAGTCACAATTAATAGAACATTTATTCAAATCAGTCACAATTAATAGAACATTTATTCAAAACAGTCACAATTAATAGAACATTTATTCAAAACAGTCACAATTAATAGAACATTTATTCAAAACAGTAACAATAGAATATTTATTCAAAACAGTAACTGTTGCACCTCTTTTTGCACACCACAATGTGTTCATTATATTGGAACGTTGCGGTGCTCAACAAGAAGGTTGCTAAGCGTTGAATGACGTAGAATATAGTATTACGTAATTGCGCATGCAGAGCAATGGCAGTTAACTTTGGAGGTGTCGCCAGCCGAACAGACTGCGTTATGTGTGTGTTCTCATGCTGCCGCTATGTCCGTCATTATACTTGTGTATAAGGAAAGTGTTTGCACCTAATGATGCCAGGAGATTCTTATAATGAGTATTCTGAGAATATTGAGAAATTATATAATTAAGTCGCGGACCATAACTCGGCGGACTTTAAGGAGAGGTGTTGAATGCACCATTACAGTTGTAGTGTTACGGACTGGGAATTATGGCCTAGTAGAATTGGCCCGGTGGACAGTGTATAACTATGAATCATTCTATTAATGTGGAGCTGCTCGTTTGTATGGATTGTAAATAAACCTTGTGAGATGTCTACAGTATTTATCTGCATTCATTCAACCCGTTACTGTTGCAAGTGTTCATTGATCGTTGGACAAACTCATACCCTAGAAAGAACTTGGTCATATTATCTACATTAACAATATTATACGCAACAGTAACAAACAATTGAACATTTATTCAAAATAATAACAAATAATAAAGCATTTATTCACAACAGTAACAAATAATAGTACATTTATTCAAAATCCAGTGTGTCACAAAATGGGGCGATCATCCTCGATCTTTGTTTAACTCTGGCAGTATCAGTACATTTTTGGTACTGATTTTATTGTGTGCTTTCATTTGTCGCACTTTCTTTCTTTCTTTTTCTGCTATGGGTAGCAGATATTATGTATTTTCCTTCATACACCCTTCTCAGGGATAAGTAGACATGTCTGGTTGTTATCCATTTCTCCCTGCAATGCAAGGAGTGGCAGCGACCTAACCATGTTGGCTATCGTGGGCGAAGTGATATCAGTATACAGATTAACACGTAAATCGCCTCAGCCCAGTGCATAATCACTGATAAGACGCGGGTACGTGCATCACCAAAGCTTGGAATACGGGGAGACAATTGATTGACAGATAAGAGATGACTTTCTGATAAAAGTAATGATTGTTTCATTGGGAACACGTTGTTATATGAGTTTACCGACATGCTCGTAAGTTTGTACCCAAAGGCAAGCGAATGTGTACAACCCATTTTCAGAAAAGTAATGCTTACAATTTTGCATTAGCTGAGTCATGCAACATATTCAAATCAGATTGGCTGATCCTTTGAGGCGCGCATAACAAATGCGTGGGAAGGCAGTGAATATAATTTGACCATTTTCTCAAGCTATTTCACTTGAGAAATCGCTCGCCAAGATACCAGACCTGCTACAGTGAAGAATCAGAATTTAGAATTTTTTCTTAACATACCGGACACCTTTTATTTGGGTATTTATCAGGACTTACAATTTAGCCCAGGAAATCTCTAGCATTTTAAATAAGGACACAGGGACAGGGGAAACCGAAAGACAACACACAAAGTCAGAGAGAGAACTTATTAAATTAACGACACTCCAGACGCTTGTAAGAGGCCGATTCAAGTCTGTGAGCCAGGATTGGCTTATTGGTGGTACCAGCAGAAAGTACTATCTCTGGAACAAGAAGAGAACAGTGGCCTAAGCTTTGAGACGAAGGACCTACGTGGTAGATTCTCCTTGACATTTCTGAGCGTGAGCAGTGTGAAAAGAACCAACCCATAAGAAGGAGCAGAACCGTCATTGGCAGCTAAGTTCAAATCTATGCTGCTACTTGAACTTCCTGTAACATTTAACAATCCATAACGACCATGATGATAACTTTTCTCGATTCTAAACTATTCACATTATTTTCAAACTGTTCAAACCTAAAGTGATTATTAAATTATGTTATTTGTAATTATACAAATTTAACTTCGATTTAATCATTTTGCAGTTGCTGAAGATTTGTCTCAGTCAATGTACTACACACACTCTAAACAGAGATATACTAGAATATTAGAATTCCACTGAGTAAATCAGGGGTGGGGCTTAAACGAGCTGAACGTAATAAATACTTAAATCCTTCACAAAAGCTTCGGCAGAATTACAGAGTTAACATACTCAGCCAAAGCAGTATTGTTCTCGCTTATTCTGAACATCTTGTGAAGACTCCCTGGAGAAAGCAGCGTTTTGTTTCTTCTATTTACATATCTGCGAAGAGTAATCTTGTGCGATGGTAGGCACCTTTGAAGCCCATATTAGATACTCTTGAGTTTTGGCCACTGTTGGACCACTCCTGCAAAGCAGGGGGAGGCAATACGTGACACAGTGAAAACTTGTCCTTGGTATCTTATAATTTCTGCTTTCTATCCTAGGTTAGTTCTCTCTGTCCTAGGTTAGTTCTCTCTGTCCTAGGTTAGTTCTCTCTGTCCTAGATTAGTTCTCTCTATCCTAGGTTAGTTCTCTCTGTCCTAGGTTAGTTCTCTCTGTCCTAGGCTAGTTCTCTCTGTCCTAGGTTAGTTCTCTATCTTAGGTTAGTTCTCTCTGTCCTAGGTTAGTTCGCTCTATCCTAGGTTCTCTCTATCCTAGGTTAGTTCTCTCTGTCCTAGGTTAGTTCTCTATGTTCTAGGTTAGTTCTCTCTATCCTAGGTTAGTTCTTTCTATCATAGATTAGTTCTCTCTATCCTATGTTCTCTCTATCCTAGGCTAGTTCTCTCTGTCCTAGGTTAGTTCTCTCTGTTCTAGGTTAGTTCTCTCTATCCTAGGTTATTTCTTTCTATCCTAGGTTAATTCTTTCTATCCTAGGTTAGTTCTCTCTATCCTAGGTTTTCTCTATTCTAGGTTAGTTCTCTCTATCCTAGGGTAGTTCTCTCTATCCTAGGTTCTCTCTATCCTAGGTTAGTTCTCTCTATCCTAGGTAGTTCTCTCTATCCTAGATTAGTTCTCTCTATCCTAGATTAGTTCTCTCTATCCTAGGTTAGTTCTCTCTATCCTAGGTTAGTGTTTTCTATCCTAGGTTAGTTCTCTCTATCCTAGGTTCTCTCTATCCTAGGTTAGTTCTTTCTATCCTAGGTTCTCTCTCTCCTAGGTTAGTTCTCTCTCTCCCAGGTTAGTTCTCTCTATACTAGGTTAGTTCTCTTTCTCCTAGGTTAGTTCTTTTTCTCCTAGGGTAATTCTCTTTATCCTAGGTTAGTTCTCTCTATCCTAGGTTAGTTCTCTCTATCTTTGGTTAGTTCTCTCTATCCTAATTATTTTTCTCTATCCTAGGTCAGTTCTCTCTGTCCTAGGTTAGTTCTCTCTGTCCTAGATTAGTTCTCTCTATCCTTGGTTCTCTCTACACTAGGTTAGTTCTCTCTCCTAGGTTAGTTCTCTCTCTCCTAGGTTAATTCTCTCTATCCTAGGTTAGTTCTCTCTATCCTAGGTTAGTTCTCTCTATATTAGGTTAGTTCTCTCTATCCTAAGTTATTTCTCTCTATCCTAGGTTAGTTCTCTCTATCCTAGGTTAGTTCTCTCTATCCTAGGTTAGTTCTCTCTGTCCTAGGTTAGTTCTCTCTATACTAGGTTAGTTCTCTATAGCATAGGTTAGTTCTCTCTATCCTAGGTTAGTTCTCTCTGTCCTAGGTTAGTTCGCTCTGTCCTAGGTTAGTTCTCTCTCTATCCTAGATTAGTTCTCTCTATCCTAGGTTAGTTCTCTCTATCCTAGGTTAGTTCTTTCTATCATAGGTTAGTTTTCTCTATCCTAGGTTAGTTCTTCCTGTCCTAGGTTAGATCTCTCTATATAGGTTAGTTCTCTCTATCCTAGGTTCTCTTTATCCTAGGTTTGTTCTCTCTGTCCTAGGTTAGTTCTCTCTATCCTAGGTTAGTTCTCGCTATCCTGGGTTAGTTCTCTCTATCCTAGGTTAGTTCTCTCTATCCTAGGTTCTCTCTGTCTTAGGTTAGTTCTCTCTGTCCTAGATTAGTTCTCTCTGTCCTAGGTTAGTTCTCTCTGTCCTAGATTAGTTCTCTTTGTCCTAGGTTAGTTCTCTCTGTCCTAGGTTAGTTCTCTCTATCCTAGGTTAGTTCTCTCTATCCTAGGTTAGTTCTCTCTATCCTAGGTTAGTTCTCTCTGTCCTAGGTTAGTTCTCTCTATCCTAGGTTAGTTATCTCTATCCTAGGTTCTCTCTATCCTAGGTTAGTTCTCTCTATCCTAGGTTAGTTCTCTCTATCCTAGGTTAGTTTTCTCTATCCTAGGTTCTCTCTATCCTAGGTTAGTTCTCTCTATCTTAGGTTAGTTCTCTCTATCCTAGATTAGTTCTCTCTATCCTAGGTTAGTTCTCTCTGTCCTAGGTTAGTTCTCTCTATCCTAGGTTAGTTCTCTCTATCCTAGGTTAGTTCTCTCTATCTTTGGTTAGTTTTCTCTGTCCTAGGTTAGTACTCTCTATCCTAGGTTAGTTCTCTCTATCCTAGGTTAGTTCTCTCTATCCTAGGTTAGTTCTCTCTATCCTAGGTTAGTTCTCTCTGTCCTAGGTTAGTTCTCTCTGTCCTAGGTTAGTTCTCTCTGTCCTAGGTTAGTTCTCTCTGTCCTAGGTTAGTTCTCTCTGTCCTAGGTTAGTTCTCTCTGTCCTAGGTTAGTTCTCTCTGTCCTAGGTTAGTTCTCTTTATCCTAGGTTAGTTCTATCTATCCTAGGTTAGTTCTCTCTGTCCTAGGTTAGTTCTCTCTGTCCTAGGTTAGTTCTCTCTGGCCTAGGTTAGTTCTCTCTGTCCTAGGTTAGTTATCTCTATCCTAGGTTAGTTCTCTCTGTCCTAGATTAGTTCTCTCTGTCCTAGGTTAGTTCTCTCTGTCCTAGATTAGTTCTCTCTGTCCTAGGTTAGTTCTCTCTGTCCTAGGTTAGTTCTCTCTGTCCTAGGTTAGTTCTCTCTGTCCTAGGTTAGTTCTCTCTGTCGTAGGTTAGTTCTCTCTGGCCTAGGTTAGTTCTCTCTGTCCTAGGTTAGTTATCTCTGTCCTAGGTTAGTCCTCTCTGTCCTAGGTTAGTGATAATATGTAATTGGATGGTCGATATTGTTGATAAATCATTTATGCTTGTGCATTGAGTGTGGGTCATTGGTATTGAGGAATGTTATTATCACCACTGTTGCAAACGTGATTGTTGAATACTGTGTGCACTGTCACTCACCACACAGCTCACGTACGAGTCATGGATGTCAATAAAGGTTGTAAACGCCTGGAACAGTTCGATACTGTTTATTACGTTACAACACACAACGAAGTCACGATGACATCAACAAAGACACAATTCATGATAACTCAAATGCATCTGTATTGCGTGAGAAGTTATATCTCCCACGGAAAGATCTATGTCCACCATTCTTGACCGTAGAATCCGCAAAAAGTGTATAAGGCTGGCTTTTTGCTTTAGTGTTCTGATGATAAGAAACTTTCTGTCTATCATCGACAACACTGACGGAAGACCACATATTGCTATTCAAGACTACGTCAAGCAGACCATTTATTCTTCTTCTTGCTTCTACAATCTCAAACTCCTCAAAGACTGCACAACACGGCAGTTATATTAATTATGGCCTTACAAATCTCTACATGTCTCAAACTCCTCAAAGACTGCACAACACGGCAGTTATATTAATTATGGCCTTACACATCTCTATATGTCTCAAACTCCACAAAGACTGCACAACACGGCAGTTATATTAATTATGGCCTTACACATTTCTATAGCCCTGATCAGGCATTCCCTTAGGAAAACACCGCCATACACTTAGAAAACACAGGGCTTGCGACCACACCGGTCTACGCCCAAAAAACACACTCTTCTGACAGCACACTCACAGGGCACACCCTGTGAACCCTTGTCATGAGACTCAGTTGTTTTTAGAACACCACTCACAATACATGCCACTTAGCCGCGAGAGCTAATCACCCCCGGCTCAAAAACACTACAAGATAAATATATCTCAACACTAGAGATAAACAGCGTTCTTCACGCTTTTCTTGTACTCTGTCTCATGACTCTAGGAGAAGATATTTTTAACAAATCGATTCCTAATCGGCAAGCAAGTACCATGATTCAAAAATTCAATCTGTCCCACAACATACTAAGATTTTCTTCCCTTTGACCTTAACAGTTAGTTCTCTCTGTCCTAGATTAGTTCTCCATGTCCTAGGTTAGTTCTCTCTGTCCTAGATTAGTTCTCCCTGTCCTATGTTAGTTCTCTCTGTTCTAGGTTAGTTCTCTCTGTCCTAGATTAGTTCCCTCTGTCCTAGGTTAGTTCTCTCTGTCCTAGGTTAGTTCTCTCTGTCCTAGATTAGTTCTCTCTGTCCTAGGTTAGTTCTCTCTGTCCTATGTTAGTTCTCTCTGTCCTACGTTAGTTCTCTCTGTCATACGTTAGTTCTCTCTGTCCTATGTTAGTTCTCTCTGTCATACATTAGTTCTTTTTGTCCTAGGTTATTTCTCTCATTCCTAAGTTAGGTTTCTCTGTTCTAGATTATTTCTCTCTATCCTATGTTTGTTATCTTTATCCTAGGTTAGTTCTCTCTATCCTATGTTAGTTCTCTCTGTGCTAGGTTAGTTATCTCTGTCCTATGTTAGTTCTCTCTGTGCTAGGTTAGTTCTGTCTATCCTAGGTTAGTTCTCTCTATCCTAGGTTAGTTCTCTCTATCATAGGTTAGTTCTCTCTGTCCTAGGTTAGTTATCCCTTTCCTAGGTTAGTTCTCTCTGTCCTTGGTTAGTTCTCTCTGTTCTAGGTTAGTTCTCTCTGTCCTAGATTAGTTCTCTCTATCCTAGGTTAGTTCTCTCTATCGTAGGTTAGTTCTCTCTATCCTAGATTAGTTCCCTCTATCCTAGATTAGTTCGCTCTATCCTAGGTTAGTTATATCTGTGCTAGGTTAGTTCTCTCTGTGTTAGGTTAATTCTCTCTATCCTAGGTTAGTTCTCTCTATCGTAGGTTAGTTCTCTCTGTCCTAGATTAGTTCTCTCTATCTTAGGTTAGTTCTCTCTATCCTAGATTATTTCTCTCTATCCTAGGTTAGTTCTCTGTATCGTAGGTTAGTTCTCTCTGTTCTCCTATGTTACACATTTGTTAGAATCATTTTCTTTTGAGCTCCCAATGAAGCATAGAGCCATCACTACAGCTGGTTCACAGGAAACCTGCACCAAGCAGTCACATGATCATGCTGCGCTGGCTTCTGCGGCAATTTTTTTGTTTTTTTACACGACGTTTTATCACACATGACATGACACATCAAAATTCTAGGAAGCTAGGGAGGGTGTAAACTCCATGCGGCAGTAAGTAAAGTAGTAGTAAGTAAAGAACGCGTTTAGAAAGGCCCATCTCCATCGCCCCTTCCGCCTCCATGTCTCTTACCGCCCCTAGATAATCTCACCTCCCCCACCCACAGTTAAATATTGTCCACTCTACGAAGCTCTGAATTACAAAATGTTGTGTAGTACTTTCCATAAACCAGGTAATTGTCATTACCCCGTGGAGCATAGTCCTTGGTTTCAAACCAAACCTTCCTTTTCCGTACCATCCCTTTAAGGTCTTACCGAGTTAAGCCTCTATCAAAGTTCTTTATCCGTGTATTCTTCAAGCTCCTATTTTTCTTACCATGGGGATTTCATAACAAGGACTGTCTTGTAATGTCACAACCCAATTGCCTCAGCTTGTGTTATATCTAAACTCAACGTCTATCCCTCCCATCTAGTTCCACTTGTATTTGACTAGCTCTTTCCACCAGTTCCACATGTCCATCTTGTCAATATCATTTCAATCTTTCTGCTGCCCCCCTCCCCCCCCCCTTTCTTGTAGTTCCCGGGGGTCTTGAGGAGATAAATAAAGAATATGACAATTGCTCCCTCAGGCATGTCGTACAAGGCAACTAACATGAGGTTGTGCGTGGGGTTGGCAACCTCATCATGTAAAAAAGACGCCACATAAACCATCAAGTACAAGAGCACGTGACTGTTTGGTGCAGACTTCCTGTAAGGGGAGACCAGTTTCTATAGTGGCTACATGCTCTATAAATAGCGCAAACAAAAGTAACGATTCTGCATTTTTATAAACTCAGCCATTTATAAAAGGCTGTAACATAACGGTACCTGGACATTTTGTTCTGTTTTGTTTTGTTTGCTGTGAACCTGGACATTTTGACTCAGATTTGTGTGTGTGTGTGTGAGTGTGTTTCTTTTAAGGACCATCTTCCTTGCACAGGGACAACTCCATCAGTGTTCCGATCTTCTCCCTTAGATCACACAAGGAGGATCTCAGCACAGTGCACGAACTCCGTATCACCGGCGAGGGTCCCAATATATCTACACAGAAATAACACATTCTATAAATATTTTTGTGGTGGGTAGGTTTTCCTAATTTTGTAAAGTTTGCAAGGGCAGCCACCGTATGGCCTACTCTTTGCGATTTTTAACTGCCGAGGAATTTTTAACGTGCACAACTGCACACGGTACCTCTTATTTTGTCACCTTTATCCGAGAAGGCTAGGCAACATCCGATCTCACTACTCAGGAGATCGGGAGAGAGTATGACATTATTAGTACCCACTAATTCTGAAAAAAATGTCATCACATATATTCCATATATTCCCTTACTAGGAACCACAACCCGGTAGGCTTTAGAATTAGAGGCAAACGCCATACCTCTTAGACACTCTGACCCCATTTTGACGCAGGGCATAAAGGTACCTGGACATTTTGATTCAGAACATAAAGGTACCTGGACATTTTGACACAGGGCATAAAGATACCTGGACATTTTGACTCAGAACATAAAGGTACCTGGACATTTTGACTCAGAACATAAAGGTACCTGGACATTTTGACTCAGAACATAAAAGTACCAGGACATTTTGACTCAGAACATAAAGGTACCTGGACATTTTGACGCAGGGCATAAAGATACCTGGACATTTTGACTCAGAACATAAAGGTACCTGGACATTCTGACTCAGAACATAAAGATACCTGGACATTTTGACTCAGAACATAAGGATACCTGGACATTTTGACTCAGAACATAAAGATACCTGGACATTTTAACTCAGAACATAAAGATACCTGGACATTTTGACTCAGAACATAAAGATACCTGGACATAAGCAAGGGTTCTTGCAGGCTTTTGGACATGTTTCCAGCATATACTCCGGGTCGTTCTCACATTCGCCCTCGGAGGCCAGGAAGCTGCACAACGACTGGTCCTTACACTGGGCATTGACTGGAACAAAACAGACATCAACTATTATAATACCTACAACAGTTGGTCAGTGTATGGGGTCACATTTTTAGGTGACAGGCGATGGTGGTGACTGCTTCTGCCAGTCTGTCCATTCACCCATCCATCCATAGATCTGTCTGCCTACTTACCAATTTGTCTCTTAAATCTACCTTTTAAAATAAAGAGAGGAAACTCGAGGCCTGTAAATAGTAAATAAACAACACACATATAAAGGTATGTTTCAGGTACTTGCGGGAAATAAAGAAGTAGAAAACTAGACAACAGAAAAACAACAGAAGTGATAGGCTTGCCAGAAACTCGAACCCAGCATCTTCGGAACAACAACAACACTACTTAAGCGAACGTGCTGAGAGTCTAGTTAGTAGGTAGGATAGCTGCGATTCGCTCCCGTAGCTAGACTGTGTTATCGTTCGGAAGGTCCCGGGAGTGCCTGAAACATACCTTCATGTTTGTTACTTATTTACCGTACTCACAATCTGTCTGCCTGCCTGGGTGTGTGTGTGTGAGGGTGTGTGGATATGTGTGTGTGTGTGTGTGGGTGACACAAGCAGAGACAGCCAGGCGTTACCGGACCCCTGAACATGAACAATATAATATTGTTTCAGTGTGACCTGTCTACCGGTGTTGCAGGCAAGACGCACATTAACGTTAGGGAACACTGTACAGTGCCTCCTACCTGACGGTACCGGACACTGTACAGTGAGCACTGTACAGTGAACCTTACCTGCTAGGTAGGAAGCACTGAATTTGGGTAGGAATGACAACATTTTAAAGGTAAAAAAAAATTGGAAACCCGTCCATAAATATAATTAATGCTGTATTGTATGTATTGAGAATTGGATGTGCCAGTAAAACTAAGGCAACAATACATGATAATTGCGGTATTTTTTTTCCTTCTTGGCAGTGTATAAATAAAGAGTATTAATAAAGTAAAACTGGATTATAACTTTCCCCCGAAACATAGATCTGACCAACGAAAATCAGTATACATCTATTAAAAAATTGAATTTTGCTTATTTAGTAACACCTATTACCAAAAGACACCCGTGTGTTACCGGGGCCCGAAAGGGGAGCAAAGAATAGTAACACTGCACCCTACCACGCATGTCGTAAAAGGCGACTAAGGAGGGTATGGGCATGGGGCTGTTTACCCCATCCCGTAAAAACTTCGCACAGTGGGCTGATCACCTGCTTGCCAACCAATCTGATTACGGAAACAATGATAGATTGTTTGGTCTGTTTTTGTTCCACAAAGACGCCACTAGGCGTGGTGGAAACAGCGATAGATTGATCAATTTGTTGTTGCCCTAAGACGCCACTAGGCTTACTGGCCACAAACTGCTTTGCCGGTTGATGGCTAAGGATGGAAGAAGAAGAAGATTACCAAAAGAGAATTAAAAACTATTTTGTTTACCTTAATATAAAAAGTCAAATAATTTATAACGTCATCTGCTCGCATTGTGAAATAAACCTTCTCTTTGGCCAGAACGTACTTAATCGCGGTGCGGGCAACGACAGAAGCATATTTTTCCGTCCCTAATAAGTTTAATTGTAATCGAGTTCAAGTTGTTGTAGATAATTAGCTGTTTTGGATTACGATACAAGAGCACATAAAAAAAAAAAACACGTATCTTTATGAAACCTTTTAAGAGAATCATATTTTGTTTAATGCTGACAATTTTCACATTTGATTTTCAGTGATCCTCATATTTATTTTTTCATGAAGTTTCACTTATAAAAATTTGTTTAGTTTACTTAATGCTAATATACAATACAATTCAAAACATTATTATTTTGTAAAATAAAATAAATAATAGCTTTATTAACATTTCAAAATAGATATTTTTCTCACTTTATTAGACATCAATGACGGTTACATGTGCCAATAAAACCAAGTCAATAATACATGATAAATGCGTTTTTTTCTACTTGGTAAGGCATCTGCTAGGTATAAATAAAGAGCATTAATAAAGTTTTATTGCGAATCTTATCTCAACTTGCCTGCTGGTGTGAGACATTTATGAGTACGATGAAACAACTAGCGAAGAAGTCTGCAATCCTTTGTATTATCACGTATAACCTAATTAACATGCAGAGTATGGCAAAATCCCACAGAGGGCTGTTACGTTTAACCGCGGCTTTGTAAGGAAGTTCAAAGAAAGAAAGGAACACATTTCAAATTGTGAGACGAACTCTATTCGTTATCAGAAGCAACTGAAACTTTCCTGCATTATGTAAAAATAAACTTACTTTAAAATGAAAGCGGTTAACTCCTAAAACAGTTTTCCATAATGAATTATACGAGACATATTGATAAGTACAACTAGTTTTTTTTTATTTTAAAATTTTTTCTGCACTCAGTACTGTATATATTGCATGCATGTTTAAATTCACTGACCAGTTCAATTAAGTGCATGTTATAGCGCTTTCATTTCTTCAAATTTTCATATATAACACTGTATTTTATCATTATAAACAAATTATTTAATATAAAACCAGTAACGGTAGTCATGTTTCAAATTAGCTCGTAAAATTGTGGTTTTTGAACACGTATACTAAGATTTAACTTCAGCCACTCTTGTCATTTCGTCTCAGTATGATGCCTATTAATATTTAAATGAAGCTTATTTCGTGTCTTTTTTTAACGGAGACGGTCTATTTGTATACACATTGTGATATAACAACCAAGATCTTTCTTTCTTTCTTTCTTTTTTTTTGTATAACAATTATAATTAACAAAAATTCAGAGGTACAATTATATGCAAATGTTATGATTAAAATTCATAACGTTTATGTCGATATAATAGGCAGCTCAACAGGGCTCCTTTTTTGTTTATTTTATACGGAGTCACTTATTAATAAAGGAAGTGACGTCATGCCGATATGGTTTACTGGCAGACGTGAACAAATTTGAAGCAGAAGTGAGGTGATCGTCTGCAAGAGAGATGCGGCTTGTGTTTGGAAGTGAGCGTACGTATGTGTTTTAAGCTCCTGCATTATTCTGTGTTTTTCCTGAATTATTCCATCACCATGACATCAATATACTTGGTTGAGGTGTCCCTGACTTATTCTAGTATGGAACCGTGTGCCTATTGATAAATAAAGTTTGAATGATTGCCAATGACCAGCGTTTGATAGGGAATGGACTGGACTAATACGTACTACTGCATTTTGCCTTTGGGATTTTCTACTCTTACAAAGGTGCTGGGTTCAATTCATGGTCCAATCTGGCACACTTACTACAGTCTTCCAGCCGAACAAAGAGGTAATAAAAGATCGGCCGGGTACCTGGCTGAATGAACACTTGTGAATTACAAAGGAAAAGCTTTTCAGCGAGGATGGGGGAAGTGGTCACCTCACTTCTCGATGCTGGACCTAGTATTGTGAAGTCTCTAACACTTCACTCCACTGTGGCAGCATCTACTATGGGTCTGCACCCTAAACCCTTTTATTTATTATTCAACATGCCCACCAATTATGATCCCCCAAGCCTAAACACGCAACCATAATACCGATACCTGATTTGGAATGACCCCATTTTCCATTCACAAATTAATAATTCCCACCGCCTCAATTTTATACAACGAAATTAAGAAAAAATTTCATACAATTTGGTTTACACAGTATAAAATGAATACCATATAAGAGCAAACATTCAAAAATATCTTACTCTTTATTTCTCAATCTAGTCTTTTGGCCTATAAAGGAAGGAACGGTGGAAATATCTGCCTAATTTATTACATCTCAGCCCAACTATTTTCCACCCAGTGTCTGCGATTTTTACCTATTTTTTAAATTTTATATTTTTTCAGGCAAGAATTACGGGACAGCTTCGTGGCCTGATTGAGTGCCCTGCTTAACACGCCCATAGGCAGGAAAATGGACTTGGTCCCAGTGTTCCTTACCTGAAGGTAGCCAACACCGACGCACCTGTACAGTGCGTGTTGCCCGTTTCATTTTCCCCACAACCCCATCACCTGACCTCCGTGTAAAAAATAACTTCAAGCAAAAAATTTTTTACCACGGGCTCCACATCCGCTCCCCCGCCCTCCCGCCCGCCCAAACAGAAAATAAATGGATAGTATAAAATGTGGGGGTAGCCAGATCCCTGGGGATCCTACCTCTGGGACAGGCCTGGGGCTGCATTTATCCAAAACAACTGGTTGTCCCATTTATGATACCCACATGTACGATAACTAACCCAATTAAAGTCTGCCGGTCGTTGTTCTGAACGACCCGGCCAACGGGAAAAAACACCAAAAGACCAGACACACGCACCCAATCCTCGGATGTATAAAAAATTAAGTCTCTCTCTCCCAATGACAAATCCTCTAGCCCCCTCAAAGTCAATGCAAACGTTTTAGCCCCTACCCCCAACCCCTGGCCCATAACACAAAATCCTGAGCGACCCAATATAAAAGATCTTCAACCCGTCATGTCATGTACATCATCCCCAGTATCAACAACCAACTCCCCCCACGACCCGTCCTATCCCACTCCGATGTGTCGCACCCCACATAATCCCACCAGGTTGTCCATCCAATCAATACCCAGATCACCCCAACATGAACACCACCTTCATCCTCAAATCACGTAGCCTAGCAGAGCGAAGCCCAATATAACGACACCTGTAGTAAGGGGTTCAACCTGCACCCTGGACCGCCATCTCCCCCATTACCCAGCACCCGTGCCACCCCACCCCCAAAACCACCCCCCTCACAAGAACAACAACAACCCCACACACCCCACGTACACCACTCAACCACCC
The DNA here is from genome assembly GCA_024509875.1 of Oreohelix idahoensis. Lineage (NCBI taxonomy): Eukaryota > Metazoa > Mollusca > Gastropoda > Stylommatophora > Oreohelicidae > Oreohelix > Oreohelix idahoensis. The sequence goes on from JAMPIV010013189.1 coordinate 27,396, forward strand.
CCTCAACAAACCCCCCCCTACACACCGCCAACCACCACAACTGCTTCCCATTCCCCGCCCCCCCACGCCACCCACCCCACCCCCCCTTCCTGATCCCGCACCCACACCCAACCACTGGGTAGGGGGGGGGGGGGGGGGGGGGGGATCCCCACCCCCACCTCCCAACCACAATCCCCACCCCATCCAGCCCCAAAACCCCCCACCCACCAACCTGCCCCAATCCAACCTCTCCCCACCAAGGAGCCCCCACCCCCGGGTTCCCCCCCCAGGCCCAACCCCCCCCACGGGAGTAACCACCAACGAATAAAGCATCACCAAAGAAATTGTGTAGGCAGCCCCTCCACCACCCAACCCACCGTACACCCCCACATTCCCCACCCCCCCAACCACCCGTCCACCCAACCCACCCGACCCCCAAAAACACCCAGTCCTCACCGTATTGGTCCAATCCTAAACCCCCCCACAAACCCCCACCCTCCATCCATTGTATCAGCCCCCTCCAACCACCACCCCCCGTTTAGCCCGCCCTAGGCACCCCATGGAAAACCATATTTCTCATGGCCAGGGTCAGACATAAAACACCCCATATCTAGTGTAACCCACCTTCCCCCCCTCAAATTACGTTGCCGCCCCCGACCCAAGCCTCCCCTGACGTCATTGGTTGATGCCCCAATTTTTGAGGTGAAGGATTGTATGTGTTAAAGTCCCCCGAAGCAGGCAAATGACCCCCCATTTGAAACCAGTACCAGTTACCCCCACCCCCCCTACCCCCCCCCCAATCAGTTATATCACCCCCCCCCGCGCCCAACCATAATTTATATGAGTCCAGTGTATCGTTTTTGTGGATGATTAACACCGTAACCCCATTATTTTGATATACTCACGATATAACGATGGTGTCCACTATCCCCCATGCTATATACTGATCCATATAGAATCCCCTAAGTTTACAGATGCTCTTGTATGATTATATCAACCTAAGTTATATACCCTCCCCCCAAATTGGAAATGGGCCGCGGCCATCGAGAGGTGTTTGGTGTTTTTCCGGATTTGGTTAGGTATAGTTTTTGCCCCCTTTTGTAAGTTGTATCCTTGGGCCAATCCCCCCAAATCCGTACCCCCCCACCACCTTAAGACCCCCCCACCCCCAAACCAACAGTTCCCCCCACTTGGACCAACTCCCCCCAATGGGTACTGTCCACCCCCCCCCCACCCCTTCAATCTCCCACCCGAGGGACCCCACAATATCTTGCCCCCCCCCCATTCCCCCCCACCCACCAAACCCCTACCCACACTAAAGCCACCACAGTGGCACCACCAACACGTCACGAGTGTGACAACATTTATTAATATACCCCTGATAGAAGACGCCATCTATACACCTGACATAGGACCCCCCCGACCCACCTTACACCTCCCTGAATTCACATAGCACTCCTGACAACCCCCCCCCGACCAACACACAACCCATACCCCCCCAGAACCCCACCTACTCCAACCCACCCGGGCATTTAACCCCCCGTGCTACCACGTAAGACGCCCAACATCCCCCCCCGACACCCTAACGCGGATGGGAATGCCTCACCCCTACCCGACAACCTACCCACCCCCCAAACAGCATGCGGGGGGGGTCTAAATGTAGTCCCGAAAATGAACGCCCTGAAACCACCCCCCCCCCCCCCTTTTTTTTAGCCACCCCCCACCAGTACCCCCCGCCATCCCCGCACATCCCGTACCACAACGCCCACCCCCCCTAGACCCCCCCCCCCGCAAAGCCCGTAACCCTTTAAAATCCCCCCCCAATTCAAATCAACACCCCTTGCAATCCTAGCCAGGGACCCACCCAAGACCAACCCTCCCCCGACGTTTCAGAATCAATTTCAATACCATCCACACCCCCTATGTTCCCCTCGTTCAACCCCAAAACCTTAGTTCTTTACCCTTCATTTTCCATGCTGAATTATACCCGTCCAAATACCCCACCCTAAAACCACCCCACATTTTTGCATTACCTTCTACCCCCGTTCCCCCTCACCGGCGTTAGTTTTTTATACCATTTTGGATCAACTCAATAATACTAACCTCATCTCCCTAAGAAGCTTATCAATTGGTGTACGCTATAACCTCCACCCCCCCCCCCCCCCCTCCCCCCCCATGCCCCCCTTATGAAACCCCAACCTTTGAGTACTGAGACCAACTCCCACCTCCATGCGCCTCCCCCCCAACCCTACACCAGTTGCCTCCCCTACCCCCAATAGCTTGAAAAAATAATCCTACACATACTTCCAGGTTTCCACAATCTCCCCCCCTGACCCCGCCCCATACACCCCCACCCCCCCCCCCCAACCCCCCCTCCCGCCCCCTCCACCCCTGCAACTTCCACCCCCAGACCTTGTCGAATTCCCCACCCTTCTACCCCACCATCCCTCCACTACACCTAACTGAATCTCCCACAGCCCACCCACAATTGAGTTAAATATAGCCACCCCCCGCAGGGGCCACAGACAACAAATCCCCCTTCCCAACCCAACCCGACACGTGCACGGCTGGGCCCTAACTTTAACCCCAGAATAACCAAACTAAACGTACCCATAAACCCCTTCATATAAAGGGGCCCGGCTCACCAAACCCTCCCAGTGTGTAGCCCACCCTAACCCTCCCTCCCACATCAACCGTTACCCCCCAGCTGCCTCTGTTTTGCCCCTCCCCCAGCAATTCCATATATCCCTAATCGTCCGCCGACCCTACTTACCCATGTCTCTATCGAAACAAAGGGGCAAAAGAAACATAAGATAATGAACCCAGGGGGGTTCGGTTTATGTCCCCCAATGTAAAACCCCTCCCCCCCATGAATTCCAGATAAATCCCATTTTTATAACCACCCCCCTCAACCACCCCCCCACCCATGGACAGCCACCCCCACTAACCCATCCCCCAAAATAACAGTACACGTTACCGATCCCCTCATCCACACGTCTCATTGAAAATCCCACCCCCCATCCTAGCCCTACACCCCCCCCCCCCACCACCCCCACAACCCCCCACCACCATCAACCCCACCTCTCCCTCACTCCACACGCTCCACGCAACACGATCGCCACACGAGCCACACCGAGTTCATTTGCCACCCATTCATAACCCGCCTACGAGACCTGCCATTCCCACCACCTAACATCACTCTTTCCACTACTGTAATAGGGGCCTTTTCACAACCACCCATCACAACTAAGTTACCCCCACTCATAGGCCCAAACGCAGCGACACCACATCCCATCAAATCCAACTTTAACAGCAAATTACAGGCAAAGAGGCGGAACCGCATAACGAAACACCAGTGCGAATCGATCATGGTATGGAAGGAAAATACCCACGCAGGGACACACTCATCACGCGGCCCATGGACGACCTATGTAGACCCCATCGGCGATGCCACACACCACAGGACCGCGCGCACCTTTCCCAGCTTGTATGACACTGAGAGAGGGGGCATGGCGGGACATCAGCAACGCACGCATGCAATCCAAAGGAGTCGCCATAATATTCAGACACCACCGCCAATGCGACATCATACATATCATGGGCGGTTGGCCTCGGGCAACAGGGGGCAAGCACATGTTCATCATTACCTTAAACGGCCCATCTACACGCACCATGCTACTCCAATTGTCCGGGCCATAGTGACATCCGTTTAATCTTGGGATCTAAACATATTCACACCGTGCGTCTCTCGACTTTGGATTCTTGTTCACAGGGGCACCGTCAACAACACATCACTGGACTATCAGTTACATGAAACCCGATGCATCATTGACTAAATTTATCACCGATAGCAAACAATCAACTGAGTGACGGAGGCAACATCGTAACATCACTCAACAACACAAGCTGCACTCTCGGTCACAATTGTCGGGGGGCCGAGCGCATGAAATCATCCAAGGTCGGGGGACCGTGCAACGAGCCGGCCTAGATGTTCCACCCGAGTGACATTTCCCTGCATGCGTCGGCATCATGGACATGTGGTGACCGGATTACGCGTCAAACGACGAAAGGGAATCGCTAAGGTACAACACAGCATGGACTCATAGAATTCGCGTCTGGATGTAAAGCACAGCATCAAGCACATAGTCGACCGAATCGGAGCCTGCCTAACCACCCTCCCCGTCCCGACAACAAGATTGCCAGCTCCCACGTTTTACGCGCCCTACAACAAAAGGCGTGCGAGAATCCAGCTCTTTCCATACGATCCAAAAATGTTACACCAGAGTGCGATAGAGTCCATATCCAGGAAGCACTCCAATTAACCAATTGGTGTGAAAATCAATCGCCTGTGCCCGAAAAATCACGACGGAGGCCTCAATCTCACACTCAGCACCTGATCATCATAACATTCGTTAAGCTCCATCAGACATCACAATCACACATAAACGCCACGCCCACCCCCCACAATGGCCAGGACATCATGCAACCATCCTATCCGCCAACCACACATCAATCCAGAATCCCAACACAAACCGGACCAAAACCACCGCCGCCGCCCCGCCCCCCCGCCCCCCACGCGCGCCACCCACCCAAAGAAAGACGTCTCTACGTATATCTACCTCCCATAATCATTCACCAATGTCTTTCCAGCCTGTCCTCCAAGCAGCCCACACAACATGCCAAATCTTATGAATCTTAGCGCCATGCTTCTTACAATGAAATGTAAGACGAACTCACCGCAAATCTCTATCACGTATTGAAATTCTTTACTTTAAATGCTTACTCGACGGATGCCAAAACGACACCCCCCGTGCATACCCGTGATACAGAAGCTACTACGGCTCCCCACAAAAGACCCCACGCCACACGCGCCACACTGTCCTTCAACATCCCTAGACACACAACACCCATACGGTCATTCCACTCCCCGACTATTCCAGCAACCAACGAACCCCGCCACAACGCGCACGCCATAACCAATACCACTTCGTCCGCCTATTGCACCGCATACCCGATCCTTACCAACGACAGCATACACACTCCACGCCAACAAACTACACAAAACCACAGCTGCCCAACAAGCCAGAAGGTACATTCAACGACACATCCACTTTTCAACCAGACACCCAAATGTGCCATTACAACTCCCGTTTCAAAAACGTAACTTTTAATTTTAATTTTAAAAATTAAGTGGCTTATAAACCCAAGTTTGGAAATAAAAATCATTCTTGTATACTTGATGTGGTAACATTGGCCGGCAACAACGAATGCTATCGTCAGAGTAAAGTCGCATTACAAACGACAGCGCGCCCGAACTAGCTTTACAAATCGGAACCTGTACTTCAAGTTACAGATACGACACTCATGATTTTAAATAATATTCCAAATACGTAGTTGCTATGCCACCCGGTGGGCCGTAGTCCAAGAAGTCTAAACAAGCCTTCCATCTAAGGTTTTAAAACTCGCAATGCAACATGGAAACAACAGATTCTAGATTTACAAGCTCCATTAAGACAGGCACATATTACTGGGGCAATCTATGACGATTTTCCCGTGTCATGTCAGGCCTTTACTATGTCAACTCCGACGAACGCAACATCAAACAGTGTCTAATCACCATCCCTTAGTTCTCGACAAACACTCGCAATTAACCCCCACAAAACACAGTTAGGGGATTAATGCCTGGCGGGATTATATCCGCTGAATTTTTTGCCATGCTGCGAGAGTCCGTCATTGACTGCAACCAGTTCATCCTTGTTTATCATTTAGTTATGGATTGCACTTGATCTTGCTAGATACAGCAACCCCATCAGAAGAAGAAAATATTACCAAATGGACTCAGGTGACAAAAGACCACAAAAAAAAAAAATAATAAAATAAAGAAGCGCCATGACTGAAATTTTGACAAATTCCTTAAACAGCATTATATCCAAAACGACATGACCTGTAAATAATTTCAATCTTTGGGCCTTGGTACGTACTGACAAACCAAAAACTCACAACAGCGACCCCCAAACGCCAAAAACAAAAACCTGTGTCCTATTATATACCGTCCCTTGAAACATTATTGTACCCCGGTTGTATATCGACATGAGGCGGAACTAGCATAAAAAACGTCCTCTAGACCTCCAAAAATTTTAAAACCCCACCACCCCTTCCTAATATAACCCACTAAATACTCCAAAACCCCAATCGCAACATAAACACAAACTAACCCATCCCACACGATCTTTTACCCAACCGCTCCCCTACTAATGGTAATACCCCCCAATAATAAATAAATAAACCCCTAGTACCCCACGTGTGTTTGGTGTTCGACCTCGCACCACCAGTGTTGTTTTTGTCTGTACCACCACCCCACCAAAAACAATACGTGCCCCCCCCCCTCTTCCCCCCCCGGTATTCCCTTCCTCGCACTCACGCCCCATCTATAACTATCCCTGTCTTTACTATCCAAAACCTAAAACCATTTCCGCCCATTGTGCGGCTAATTATACCGACCGATAAACCCTCTGCATATGTCCAACACCAGTGAATTCCTATGATTCTAAGAAGTAGACCCTACACCGCACACAAATAAAAAACCTCATACACTTATTAGACGTTCGAATGACCCAGTGTATTTAGAAATCACCGACCCCCGTGCTCCGCCACGGATCGGTTCTATCCGTTCTTTGGTGTCAACAATTCCCTTTAATTACTGAGTTATGTCCACATAATGGCGCAGCCATTAATCATTGGCCCTCTATAAACAGGTCCACTCAAATTTACCTAATATGAAGATGTCCCCTAAAATCTCCCAATTTAATCTTCATACTATAATGCTAAATATATAATATATATGACTAAATAACCTCGATCATTCAGTCTTTCGTTTTCCGCACACGTCCAGACTCCTCTTTATGGTTTGCTTTCCGTATACAATCCTAGACAAAATGATACACACAGAAATCAGTAGTCATGATTTTTATGATTTTGCATGCTATTTTAATCCCCGTTACGACAGAGTGTCTTAGTATCCCACCGACCCCTTCCTTACCCCCCCCAACATCCCCCCCCCCCCCCCCCCCTCCACCCCCTCCCCCTTCCCACCCCCCCTTTCCACCGCAAGTAGCTTGGTTTCGGCCAAATGCGCTTTTCCCTCTATTTTTTTTTTTTTTTTTCTTTTCCTAGATCATAGCCTACCGACCTTAACAGAGTCAGGTGGCCATCCACGCCATGGTGTCGTCCCTTGTAGAGCAACAACACGAATGTGTGGAAATCCAATGCGACGAGAGAATAAACCGAGTCCGACACTTTGTCTCGTCGGTGGCCATCCTACGTGAACACAGAGGCCCCAGACTCTGGTATTCGAATCTTTATGGGTGCCGTTGTGCATTCTCAGCCTCGCACAGTGCCTTGAGCCCGCCAAGAGATGAGTGGAGAGGATATTGTTGTTTAAGTGGGTCGTGCCTCCTCAGTGGGGTCCCAATCATAGCTGTTTCTGCTTGAGATTGCATCGGGGTCTTTTCTGGAGTGACATGTCCAACCGCCAGCTCAACCATCGTCCAGCCAGCTAATATGTGTGTGTCATGGCGTCCCTCTAATTGCTTTTGCTCCAAGTGACAACGCATGATCTTGGATGGTGATGGTATTCGGCCAAAAAGATTCGGATAATGTTTTCTTAGGAGTGTAGTGATGAAATGGATTAACAATTTATTTATCGGGAAAACCATTTCCTCTCCTGTAACTCTCCAGTTCTCCACTCGCGCCATAGAGAAAAGAACCAGAAAGCACAACAGCTCTTGATATAAATCCATAGTACTTTATTATATCTTGTGTTGTTGACCTTTTGTAAATTGAGAGGCATTCCAAATTCTGTTTAGGACATAAATAAATGTAAAGGACTGTTCTTTGCTTTTGTATCAAATTTTCATCTTAAGTTAGTGATGTCTTATGTATGCTCGCCGTCTAGGTGTAAATCACTACTATGCATCCTAGGCACTATCTCATTGGAATGTGGAGGATAGGCATGTTTCCTGTCTGCTGTTTCCAGTTGATTGCTGATTCTCTCCTCTACTGATAAGGTCGTCAGGTATTTCACACGAAACCAACGAGATTGAGCGTCCATGACCTCCTGTAATCTTGCTAAGATATAATATATTTCAAGCCCACTGCTTGTCTTATATTATGAGGTCTGTCCGTATATTTTTTTTTCCTGAAGTGTTGATGTGAATGTGCCTAGTATCCTATAGTGCAATGGTATCATCTGCATAATCCAGATGTAGTGTCGTTGGCTACCAATGTAGAAAAACTGTAGTCCCCACGAGAACCACAATCTTATTCCCCCTCATTCTGACTCATTGGGGCCCTCTGTTCGTCTGGCGTCCACACCGTCGTATAATGAATTATAAAATATAGAGTGGTTAGATAAAGGGGCAGCCCTCCTTGTCTACTCTTCCTCCTTCTTCAGGTCTGTCACGCACCTCAAATTTTGAGGTGTGCTCTGCCCAAGCGCTACACTAAAATTTTGTCATAGTAGGCTTTTGTATGAAATAGCCAACACAAAGCATCTGGCGGCTCCGCTAACCTTTGACTAAGACTTCGAATAGCGTCAGTAGGAATTCCATACCTCCGCCGAACAAAATATTCCAAAACAGACCACAGTGTAAAACACTGTCAACAGCCTACCTACCAAATCAAGCGGAATTAAAAAAACAAAGAAAAAAAAAAAAAAAAATGTCCGAGCTGTTCTTTGCTCATTCTGAGCAAAACTGCTCAATAATGTTTCCTGATGGGGGAAAAAATCTGATCAAACACACTTCTGTTCTCTTGTCTAAAACCTTCTATGTTCTTTTCCTTCTGTTTGTGGTCTACGGCTTATTTGAAATTCACTGCATAATTATTCCTGCCCTAGTAAATTGTTGCTGGAACTGAGAGAAGAGTGATTCCTCGCACGTACTTATTGCATGTGAGCTGCAAGAAAACTCCCTTCTTGAGCCATTTTGAACAAAAAAAACCAATTATTCCTCCCTTTGGTTTCCCCTCCCGCACTCCATTTTTGTTGTCCCAGTAGTTGCCATACTTGTGCAAATAGTGGTTCCTGAAAGTTCTGTGAATTATGTTTTGTCTCCTTGTGTTCCCTCCCCCCCCCCCTCCCTTCTCCCACCCCATAAGGATTTCCCTCGGACCCCCTTTTTTCCCCCCTCCTCCTCTTTCTTTCTGTTTTTTAGTACACGGACTCTCGATTGTTCAAGTATTTTGTAGGTCTCCCCTATCTATTATGACAATTTCGACTAGCGTAGTAATTTTGGTGAGACACTGTACGTCATTTGTATGTCATAATCTTTTCGCATTATGCTCATCATCACATTGCCTTTTTAGTTTTCCTCGCTGTTTATTTATTTTGACTTAAATGGCAAAGTATTGCATAATTGTAGTTTTCATATTGGCCTGATCTTTGCCCTTCATGTTACGAAATTGACTTGATCTTAGCCATGTTTGTTTACCATTGAGACTGGATCATATGTTATTGTTTACATTGACGCGCCTCAGCTGTAGCTTTGTTTTTTTTTTTGTTACATGTTAAGTTTGACTTTGACTTTGCATGCCGGTTTCCTGTTGTTGTACATTTGACGGCGCAGTTCTTGATTGTTATTGTTTTACAAATTGTCTTGTTAATTGTTCAGCACTAAACCTCAGTTCTTTTGCGACTTTAATAAGTTCTATCACATAGTTTAGAAGGCTAGCTTTGATACTATGTGAGTGGTAAATATATGCTCCTTGATGCCTATTGAGTCTGGAGTGCACTTAATCATAAGTGTTGACTCTGGTTGTTGTTTTTTTTACTTTTTTTGTTGCTCTATTTATTGCACTCTGTGGTATGCAGTTATGATAAATAGTCTGATGGTTTAATCGATGCACTATGGGAGTGTGTAGTGCACACTTGCTGGATGTCAAGGATCTCTATGGGACTAGGTTTATGTGATATTAATTATGACATTCTGATAAAACATAGTTTTCTGTGTCATCAAGCAGTCCGTGTTTCCTTCTTCCTTCCCTTGAGTCTTAACAGAGTATTTGGGTAGCCATAGTGATTACAAACCAAAAACGTCAACTTTGATTAATCTTGTTTGGTAACTATACAGTCGTTTGCACATAAGAAGAATAAATCGTGATTCGGACAGTTCCATACTGGGTCTAAATTTACGTCACCCATACAGAGATGTTTGCAACATTGAATAAGCACCAGTTCATGTCACCAGAGCGAACTAAAACATGAGTCGTGGATCAAACGATAGCGTGAAAGAGTGATAGGATACATAGGATTGTGCCAGAATCCATATTACGATTTGCGTTACACTGGTCATCAATTATAATCCCGTTAGGTACGATTGCCCCTTCTGATCTGTCAAAACAGAAAAGACACATACTTTAAAACAATATGAGGTTTCAGATAGCAGAAAATTAGTACACAACAATCTGCATACATTTCAGGTAGATGACGCTAAGCTGTACAAAAGGAGAAGGACACCCCCCCCCACCAGTCGTAACCCGCATCCCCAACGACGGAGCATTCAGCCCCACCCGCTTAATCCCACCTATGTATGCCCCGCAATTCGGACCAATGTCACGTACTACTCCCATAGAATCCCTATACTGCCGCTAACTCCCCCCCCCGTAATCTACTAGTACTGTCCCTCGGGGGGGGGATGATTATGAGGGTTCGGTCTACTGATTTATTACTGAAACAGAAGTCTAGTTGTGCATCTATGATTCGCCCAGGTCACACGTAGGTGTTTGAACTCAAGAGCAAAGATTCTAACTCCCCTGGTTTGTGAAGCAGGGGGTATGTCTAAGATATTACCAGGTCCAATCATCACCCAATAGACCACATCACCACGTGTAAATTTACCAGCACTTGGGAAATGTGTAGAGCAAGTTGGATGAATGGTGGTGTAAGCAGCTGTAGTCTGAAAACCTTCCCATCAAATCACTTAGTAAGGTGCGCTGAGTGGATATAACAACTGGATTCATACACTAAAATGGACATAGCATACAGATCATGCAGATTAACTCCATCTACGATACCCCCTTGGATTAGATCTATCACCACTGAGAAGTGTTGCCTTAAAATGGATGGTACTGTTGATATAGAGGGAGGATATAAAGAATATGACAATTGGTGATGCGGCGTTTTGGTACTATGAGCCATGTTTTTACCCGAGGCCTCCATGACGGGTTGGAATTAAGCCACCTGGCGTATGCCACTTAGTAATCCAGTGCCAGAACCCTCCCTTAGGTGTTGATGTGATATCCCACCTTTGTTCCCATACCATTTTCCTTTGTGCAATTCACTATCAAAAAATATACCCACCACCCCCATTTGGGTGGGTCGTTGGCCCATTATCCCGTGCTGGGTGGGGGTTACTACTGCGTGAGTAGCCACTGCTTTAAAATTATTTGATTTGAGGTAGGGCCTTTTTATAAAATTAAAAAAAAAAAAAAAAAAAAAAATATTTTTTTTTGGAATAATTATTGTTTTTTCGACAGTTTTAACGTTTAAAATAATTTTTTATTTTGTATTAATTTTTTTTTTTTTATAATTAATACCAATTAAATTTTGTTTTTTACCTAATTTTTTTAATTTAAAATATTTATTTTTGTTTAGTTATTTTCTTAGCTTTTTTTTGTCAGTTACAATTTTTTTTTTTAAGTCTTTTTTATTTTTTTTTTTTTAGCAAATAACAAAACTGTCTACTAATTTGTTTTTTAAAAAAATGGAAAATTAATTTAGTTTTTTTATTTTTGTTATTTTTTAGCTAGCGTATTCAATTTGATTTTTTTTGCATTATTTTCACGTTTACCTTTCCCCCACCTTTAACTAACTTTTTTTCACTCCACTCTAACTCTACAAGTTTTTTTTTATCTTTTTTTTTTTTGTCACAGTTTTTTATTTTTTTTTTGTATTTTATTTTTACGTTTTTTACAAATTTATACTTCAGCGTTTAATTTTTATTTTTTTTTTTTTGTTTCTTTTTTTTACCAAGCCATCCTTAATTTTTTAGATTGATAGCACGTGTACACACGTATGTCAGATTATTGGTTATGCGCACAATTTTTTTTTTCTTTTGTTTTTATTTTTTTTTCGGGGTATGCTTTCGGGTATTGGTTATTTTTTTTTTACTGTTTTATAATGTTTTTGGGGACCGGGTATCGTTTATAAAAGCTGTTATTTGGGGTTGGCAAGTTCCTGTTTTTAATTTTTTTTATTGGTTATTTTTGGGTCGATTTTTGCGATCAAAGTAAGATTAAAGGGGCGAGCGAACCCTTGGGTGAGGTTTGGGGGATCCCATATCGGCGGATAGAAATTACTATTACATAGAAACCGACCCTTGGTAGTTTTGCCCAAGCTTCCACAACACAACAACATGCTTTAAGGGTTGGACACACAATTGAACTATTTGTAGTAGGGGCGGTAACCCCAAAAAACTGTACGTGGGGCGTGTGTGTTGTTGGTGTACTAATTGGTGGTGGGTGGGGTAAAGGTTGATTTGTTGTGTGTGGGGATTTGAAAACGGTTTGGGTTGAAATGTTGGCAATCACAAGGGTGTGAAGTCAACGTTATGGTACCATGGTTGCCGGCAGGTAACTCATGGGTACCACACTTGTGGAAGGTGGGGGTTGTTGAACAGGGTAAAGCGTGGATACAATGGCGTTGGAAACCCCTCAGTGGTAATGTTTTAAAAGCGTGAGTTAAACTGCGGGTCCATGTGCGATTAGGTGGTACTACGTTTATAGTACAATTTACACTGGTAATAGAAAGTTTGGACAAAAAGAACACAAACCCCACACCCTATATCACAAACTCGGGGGGGTAAGTGGATTGCAGTGGGAGTACAGTAGAACTAGGGGAAAGGATGCATTGCTCATGTTGTGGAAATGTAAGAAAAGTCAAAAGACCAACCAGGAAAAGCAACGCACACCACAAGTTAATGGATGAGTTTACCTACCACACAATCTCAGAGCAAATACAGACATTGGCATGATTGGGGGCCATACAATCGTGGGTAAAATAACACACAAGAAAAACATTGTTGCTAATTTCTCATTTACTTGTGTAGGTGGTTTGAGGGGGGGTCTCATGCATGGCTAGGTTCCCTTCTGGGGGGGGGAGGTGATAGTAAATGTGGTTTTTACACAGTGCAAATTTTTATACATGGGTCGTTTACGGTTTGTTTCTAATATTAATGCTTGGGGGTAAATTGGTGTAGAACTGAAAACCTTGTTTGGGGTTCGGTTATTACAGTTATCCTACAGAAATTCAATGGTTGTCTTAGTATTTTGATAGGGGTGCCCCCCAGTTCTTTGTAACAGACAACACTGTGGGGGGTTGCTAAAAAAGGGGGCATTGTGGGGGTCCACGTCCTGTAGATTCAGGGGGGGGTGCAGGGGTAAGGGGGGGATGGGGGGGGGGAGGGGTTGGGGGGTTGGATTGGGGGTGGGGTGGGAGGTTGGGGGGTACATCAGGTTTTGGTGAGTTGTGAGGGGGGGTGGTTGTGCATGTGTAATTGGGGTTTGTGGGGGATATGGGGGGCGAGGGGGGGGGGTCTTGTGGAGGGGGCGCGGGGGTGGATGTGGGATATACTATATGGGGGGGGGGGGTTGGTGGGGGGTGGGGGGCACAGGGTTAATACATTGGGGGGTTCTTTTGGGGGGGGGTTATGTGTAGGGGAGTGTGTTGGGGGGGGGTGTTGGGGAGTTGGGGGGGTGGAGTTCGGTTTGTTTTGGGATTTAATATTGGTTTGTGGGGTGGGTCGGTAATATTAAAAGTATTTTTTAACTTGTCACAGCACATCTTTGGTTCTTTACTTAACATTAATTGTAAGGGATATCGGGAGTTTTTTGGGTTTTGTTTGGGGGTGGATGATTTGTGAATTTGGGATATAGTAGGGTTAAACAAGATACAACTTTTTTGGGGAAGGGGGGGGACTTTGTTTTGGCTAGGAAGGATGGTGGTGTGATTAGGGGTCAATATTTGGTTGTTTCTGGGGGGTGAATTCTAGGATGGGGTGTGGGTTGGGGGCAATAATCTTAGTGGGGTGGTAGGAGACGTCTTATTGGTATGTTTGTCTTAGGAGTTTTTTAATTTTATTTTATTAAATGGGGGTGGTTTTAACATTTTTATTACTTTTACTGGGTTTATATTATATCTTTCTTTCTTGGGGGGGGGTGGGGGGGGGGTCGGGGGTGGTGGGGGGGGGGTTTGGGGGGGGCGGGGGTGTTGGAGGATTGGAAAAGGGGGTGGGGGGGTGGTGGGGGGGGGGGGGTGGGGGTGGGGGGGGCGGGGGGGGGGGGGGGGGGGGGGGGGGGGGGTGGGTTTGGGGGGGGGGGGGGGGGGGGGGGGGGGTGGGGTGGGGGGGGGGGGGGGGGGGGGGGGGTGGGGGGGGGGGTGGGGGGGGGGGGGGGGGGGGGGGGGGTGGGGGGGTGTGGGGGTGGGGGGGTGGGTGGGGTGGGGGAGGGTGGGGGGGGGGGGGGGGAGGGTGGGGGGGGGGGGGGGGGGTGTGTGGGTGGGTGTGTGGGTGTGGGTGGGGGGGGGTGTGTGGGGGGGTGGGGGTGGGTGTGGGGGGGGGGGGGTGGGGGTTGGTGGGGGTGGGGAGGTGGGTGGGGGGGGGGTGTGATCTGCTGGTGTGTTTGTTTGTTGTCGTTCGTGAAGGATGTCTTTTGCAGTTTTGGGCAATCTTTTGTTGTTTGGATTGGTGTGTTGTGTGCGTGTGTTTTTTTAGGTTTTTTGTTAGTTTTTGTTTTGTTTGTTTGTTTATTGTTATGCTTATGTGGTTCCAGTTTATAGAGTGTCTATTGGCCAATGCAATCAAGAACAAAAACAGGCAGAAGGAGTATTGCTAAGGATTCTAAATAATCAATTTAATTGAGGTATTAAAAAATTATTATAATTTGTTATAAACTCCCCTTCACGCGATTGCGTTTTTTTTTCAATATTATTTTCCATTTAGAGATTTTTATTAGATAATGATTACCTATGTAGTATAGTGCTTAAATATAAATGGTTTATTGGAAATAGAAAGTAATATTTAAAAATAGAAGATATTAGGCAAATTGGGTAAGGAATTGAAAAATTTTTGTATTATTTTTTTCCCGTTAAAATAGAATTAATTGTTTGTTTGAAATAACGTTATTTAGGAGTTCTTTTTAATAGGGAATGTGGTTTTTAGTATTATTTGTGTCTTCTTCACCGTTCGCTCGCTACCTTATTTGAATGTTTTTTTTCTTTTATTTTTTTTTTTTTATTATTAATTTTTTTTTATTTTTTTTTTTTTTTAAAAATATAATGGAGGTTATAGTTATAATACTACTTATTAAGTTACTAAAATTAATATTTTAATATAATTTAGGGTGTAAAATTTTTTCTATATAAATAAGTAATCGTTAATAAATATGGGTTATTTAATGTTATTATTGAAAATAAAAAAAACTGCAATTTAAAAATATAAATAAAATTAACTCTCAATTCTTTTATAAAAAATAAAATTGGGGGTAGGTTTATAAAATAATTTTTAAATATAATTAGAAATGAATAAATATGCTCATAAAAATCTATCGAATATAAAAATTTTGGGAAAATGGTGGGTAAGGTGTGTGCTAAATAAAAACATATAATTGCTGAAACTTTTCTGCTGGTGGCCGTGTAAATTAATGCAATCCCACTATAATAAATTTAATAAAATTAATAAAATCATATAAAATTTCTAAATTAAAATCAACTTTTTATCCTTCACTGCTAGCCCACCCAGTTTATAGAGAGTGGGGCCGTTTTATTTTTTGTTTTGTATTTTTATCTAAAAAAAAAACATCCGGGGCAAATCGCAATAAAAAAATAAAAAACAAATAAAAAAACAAATAAAAAAAATAATAAAAAAAAAATAACCACAAAAAAAAAATATACACACATAAAATTAAAATACTAGTGGGTATGCTTATTTAATAATAAATATTACAACTAATTAAAAACCAATATGTTCAAAACAATAAAACCTAAAACAACTCTGAAACAAAAACACCTGGATCAGACAAATAACAAAACAACACCATCAAATGTAAGGTTGCAGTAAACGGTTCAATCAAGTACCCACACCAACCACATACCCTGGGGGGGGGGTGGGGTCCATTTGCCTCAAACAAATACCATAAACTGCCACAACAACAACAAACAATGGGGGGGGGGGGTTGTCCAAATAAACTACCAACAACAAGTTTGGACACAATACTTCAAAACCACACACCCAACACCTAAACAACACCCCTAGGGGGGGACCACCATCAACACTTATCCACAAACAAACCCAACTAAAAACCACACCAACAACCCCAACAAAACCACACCCTGTGGGGTGATACAACCCACATACATAACCCCCCATCGTTATCATTGTTTGTAAAGAAAAGAAGACCAAACTTAAAAATGGTAATAAGCAAATAGATACATAAAAACATCATACATATTCAATCAACACAACCCTACACCCCAACTAATACCACCCCAACCCAAAAACCAACAAAAACACCCCACTAAAATCACACATAAAAAAGCCACTCAACACCAATAAAAACCCACCCCTTCCATACACACACAAACACACCCCACACAAACATACACAAATCATACCCAACCCAAAACACACATCACAAACATTTCCAATCCCCCCACACCAAAAACACAAAAACAAAACAACCAAAAAACCATCTCATAACTACAACACCAACACCAAAACACACTCAAAAAACAAACAAAACATCACAAACCATCCCCCTAACTACCCAACCACACTACCCTAACCCTAAAACCAACAAGCCCAACAATCACATCCCACCCTCATCCAACCCTCCCAACCAACTCACACATCCACAAACAATCCCATCATCCCCACTTCAACTACAATACAAACCTCTACACACCACCAACCCCACCATCCATACTCCCCACAAACCACCCACATCACAACAAAAATCCCACACTCCACCATCCCATTACCACTTCCTAAGAACCAAACCATAGTACAATATATGTACCAATATAATGTAAAACTCTAACGCAAAACTTCCCACCAACAACCAAACTTCACCTGAAAAATACACAACCCCCAACACATTTGCTAAACACGAACCCCAATGACAACCCAAAAACATCGCAACACCTACCCACCAAAACCCAAAAACATAACCCCCAGTATACGCAACATTGTACCCGTACAAAATGACCCTAACCAGCGTGGTACCATTCCCATGTAAATCAACCCCCCATAATAAAAACCATTGAAGGCCCAATGTTTACCACCAAAATAAAACTCCCCAAAAGTGAGAACCCAGCGAACATAAACTAGGTTAGCCGATAAAAACCAACCTTTTTTGATCACATACGAAAAAATCATACCTAGAGAAAAATTTAAACACCTGTATTTTAACATTGCCATCCACAATTATTTAAATAGACAGCACTCCCAAAAACCAACACAATACACCATTAGCCTCAGGTTTGTGACAACACACGTAGGGTGGGCTACAACGCCGAGGATTGTTTGTGTCGACATAACCTTTACCTATAACATATCACCAATTCAAACACAATGTATTGGGACTATAACCAACTTCTAAAACCACAACATAAAAAAAAACCCAAAACCAAAACAAACAACCACAGCAAAAGCAGTTGAGCGTAAAAACAAAAATTACATTGACAGATGTAAGAGTTGAGGATCCACTAAGCATTGATTGTGCAGCTGGAAAGAGTCATATTACAGGCCGCTTTGAGACATCACCTAGATTAAAAGCAAAATAGTGGGGTTTGTGTTGGGTGGCTCTAGGATCTTTTTACTCGGCTTGCTCTATTAGTTTCAAATTAGAACTCAACAAGCAGGAGATTAGCCACGGGGTTATATCTCCGCAAAACTTTTATAATTCGACATAACATGTCTGGAACTAACCTCCACTTGAAAACGTGTATGCCACGTTTCATCAGTTTGTTGCACCCAAAACGTCCAAGTAACCTAAGGCTGCGTTACCCCCGTTGGTGTTTTTGCTAGGAGCTACACTCTGATGGTGTAGACGGTCATTAACTGGTTGATGTTGAGTACCAAAAGCAATACGCTATCACATATCACGAAATAACCAAAACATACAGATAATTTACCATCGGTTTTAGCGGAGGGGGTGGGCTGTTGGTATTTCCACGGTCATCAACGCCTAGTTGGTTATTGATAGGGCGTAGTCCAAATATAACCCAAAACCATTAGTGTCCCCTGACGGTGCTTCACAATAACAATTTAGATCTATGAAAATCTTGAGCATTCATGTAATTCCCCACCTTAGCTCAAAGACTAGCGGTCTGCCAGACGGAAATTATCAGATCACCAGTGTTATTTGTTCCAATACGGTAAACATAGCGTACCAGAAGGATTTTGTTTTTATCGTAATAACAGAAGGGCGACCACATACATGAATTCCTTCCCGAGTAGAGGGAGAAGAGGAAGAACGATAAAACGTCAATCAATACAGAGTGATGTTGGAGAAAAGTCCCTCGTACTTTTTGTATAGGTCATGTCACTGGCTTCGCTACTCTTCACCAGCCATAATATATCAATTGGAAGACGAAACGTCGAAGGGGCTTCCGAAGAATTAATGTTATTTTTTTTTTAGCAAAGGTGGGTGAATGGGGTCCGTTACAGTCTTAGCGTCTGTCAACCGTCTAGTATGTGAATATTACCGGTGCCGGCTTTGGCAATACGGCATACGAAACGTGCATAAAGTGGTTGTCCTAGCACCGTTATGTGTATCTGTTGTTTAACGTCGGGAAATTGTGCTTTGTTCGTATCGGTTCAATGATTATCCTAGCTTTGTTGTCTCCCCCAGTTTGTAACTTCAGTATTGAGCTTGTCTGTAACGCTTAGAGTTTGGGCTGCTGTGTTGTTGTATTGTGTTGTTACGTACGATTGAGCTTGTGATGTAACTGTGGGTCGGGTTTGTCCCCTTGTTCTCCATCAACCGGTCACGGTTTGGATGGGGCTTGTTGTTTGAATAACTACGTCAGTTTTTATTGAGGGGCATTTTAGGATATGTTTATTATGGGAGTTTTGTGGTTGTATAATTGTCCAAAAAAAAAAAAGAAATGTACCATGTCAAAATGTCTTAATATTTTTGTCTATTTGTATTG
This sequence comes from Oreohelix idahoensis, assembly GCA_024509875.1. Classification (NCBI taxonomy): domain Eukaryota; kingdom Metazoa; phylum Mollusca; class Gastropoda; order Stylommatophora; family Oreohelicidae; genus Oreohelix; species Oreohelix idahoensis. The sequence goes on from JAMPIV010013189.1 coordinate 46,579, forward strand.
ACAGTTGTTGTTTCGATAGTTAATTTTATTTTTCATATTACCCGTCGATAGAGCGCCATTAGGATTGGAGAAGATCTGTCATAGGCAACGTGTGCTGGGCTCAGATGCGGCCCAGAGACTGACTGGGTACTGAATCACGGTGCTGGGATACGCTCCAGTTACCCAGCTTGTTGTAAATGGGAGGGTAGCCACTCGACAAAAATAGATAAAGAAAAATGGGAATGAAAAAGGAGCTGCGAGTGAGTGGAAGCGAATGCGAGACCTAGTACTGGTGTAACGGTTCTTTAACAACTTCACATGACAACCCGGTAGATATACTGATTTGAAGAGACTGACTTTTACCTCTTTTACGTGGCCAAAGTAAGACAAGTGAGGATAGTAATATCTCATGTAAAGAAAGGGAGTGACTTTTACATGAGTTTCATGCGTTATAACCATAGCTACTGCCTACCTCGACCCCATTTGGCACCCCAACGACTATGCCGCAATAAAGCGAAATCCCGTTACAGCGACCCAGAGCTTCAATGACTCTATTCTAGACCTTTATTTAGACCTCTCCCCATTATCTCCATTTCCCCATACCAACTTCCCATCCCTACGCGCATTTACACATTTCCCCCTCTTCTATCCTCAACTCCAGTACGCTACATTCTTCATCTCTACTTTAACTGTACTTTTTCCTTCCCAACCCCTCCACCTTAGCCGCATTCACACACATCCCTGGTGCATCCTTCTTCCTGATATTACTTCCTCCCCCTTCTCATAACACCCTCCTCCACTTAGTACCCCCTCCCCCCCTCCCCCCCCTACAAAAAACTTTGACTACTCACTTCATCCTCCTTCCTCCCACTCCCAAAAACAAAAACCCATAACCTCATTTCCCAACCCCTTTCCCTACTCCCGTCCCATTCACATCAAAGACACCACTACTCCCCCCACCTCCCATTTCCCTTAAAACACACCACTTCTCCCCATCTCAACAAATCCCCAGTCTGGGGTCCTACCACTGCTTTTTGGTTCTTCTCGTGATAAAAACTTGCAAAGAATCAGATGCACCAGCTCTTATGCTGAGGGAGTGGTGGTTCATGGAAGTATATCCTTTTCACATGCAGATGGTTGGCAAGTCCCACGAGTATGAATCTCGTATGTAGAAAACAAACACTAAAAACACTCCTAGCGAAGTAAAAACCAGACAAATACATCCCGAAAGCAAAAAAAAAATATGTTTGGGCAACGTCATCACCTAACACTCGGCAGCAACATGATGACTCTTTTGCTCATTTAAAAAGGTCTTGTCAACATTAACCCCACTGTACGCCGTGTCGTGACAAACATAAGAAACCTTCAGTCCTATGACACCAAAAGACCAAAACCACCCCAGACCCGCAAGATCAAAAAATTATTAAATATATTATTAATTTTTAATCCAATAATTCCTCTGTAACTTTAGAGGTCGTATCTAAAAGGAGTCCGGTTCCCCGCCCGAATAATATTGGCCAAGTTTTTTCATTCTTCCTTTCCCCCCTTTTATTTCCCAGTTGATAAAAGATAGGTTGGTTTAATGTGCACTAAATAACGAATTTTTCCCCGATCCACAAAAATTGCGAGAATCCTGACTCTATTTTTTTTATGGCAAAGTCCGCGCTGTCTACTCATCATTTTATTTAAAAAAAACGATTTTTTTCCCCAAAGAATGCATGTGCGTATGTCATAACTTTTTCCTGACGTTATATCGTAAGATTCATTCCCTACCCCCTCCTTCCCCCACCTTGGTGGGCCGTTATTCTGTACAAACCCCATCAGCGCGGTTGTTTAGTAGCGGCCGCCTCATACAAAGCCATCCAATACATTCAAAAATTTTCATAGTAATTAACACACTCTTCCTCACGCAGTATACTGGTATTACTCGTGCTTTTGAAAATTTTCAAACAATCATTCCTCTGTATAAGAAGATGTCTAATACCAACAGTTCTTGTACAGGTTTTACGTTTACACACACGAAACAACTTGCCATTTTTCCCTGTCGATTCGGAAAGTTAATTTGCAATGCTTAAGCAAACAATTCGTGCTCGCATTTTTTACAACGCCGGACCCACGGCTTGGAGTCAAAGATGTGGTAGATATCACGTTTTAGGGACTCCGTTAATCACACAGGGAATGGGCGATACTCTTAATTTGCTCTGACATGCATCGAATCGTGAAAGGCGGTAGAGGAACAAAGATCCAGGGCGGGGAAAATGGTTGTGCTAACCAAAGAATAATGCACATCACTTTCCACTAGTTGAAACCAAGATACTCACAACAAATTTCTTTCACATTATAATTAACGAAGTGCAGCTTGAGTAGGTAAGCCGACTCTACTCCCCCCACCGACACCAACTGTCTCCTCCCATCCCCCATATACATAATAATTCACGTTCGGTATTGATCCTTATTTATATACTTATCTGTCACACCAACATAAAAAACAGTGTTCCTGACGGCATACCACTGAAGGCCATGTCTATTCAATCATCCAGTTATAATACAACGACCACAAAACCAGCATCATCCTCCACGTCCATCCTCCAAGCACACAAGACGGCCAGACACACTCTCCAACTCCTCCCATCGCCAACCTTATCACTACTACAACATACAACATCGTCCTCCAAAACCAACTCCCTCATCAACAACAACCATCGACCCAC
>JAMPIV010013190.1:0-118710 GCA_024509875.1 Oreohelix idahoensis
TAAATTTAATCCCTCGGAATAAAACTTCCTTTCATTTAAACTGAATAGCTTAAGCTTTACGTTACATTTAAATGAAAAGGTTAAAAACGTACAAGTATAATATGTTTTACATTTAATCTCCACTGTTTGAAATTCACCAGTATAAATTCATTTAATGTTCCCTAATATTTATCACGTGAGAACACGTTTGAAACTTCTAATAATTTAACAGAATAAGTTTTTTCGTTACATTACAACACAGAGTGAAAAAGCTTTGCAAACGTAAGTATTATTTTTAGAATTAACATCATTTCATTCATCTTTCCCTCCCTCTCCATGGGAACCTGGAACTACTATCTTTTAGTTCTCTTTAACGAACAATCATAAAGCAATCCACCACCCGTGCAGTGTTGTTCAGAAATCATCAATCTATAACGCTGAGTTGCCACATCAAATACTTTGACATCCATAGCGATGTTCACACATTACAATTCACATGGTAATATATATATCATAATATCCAATACATCCTGCAATTCTGGAAGGAAGAGCTGGAGAAAGAGGATGGTCATAAGCAGCTCTAAAACAAAATCCAGGTTGGATTTTCACGAGAAGAAAGTAAGACATCATGATTAAGTTGGAGAAACAGGTCCCTGGAGAGAACAGGTCGACCAACATTAAATATCTCGGAGCTATTATAGACCGAAAAGGGAAAAAAAAAGCCATCAAAGAGAAGAGTTGGCCACTCGAAAGAGCAGCAGCTGGGAGACCTTTTAAGGCCATAAATCGAGGATTCCTCAGCAAGAAAGAGGTTGGTAAGAAAACGAAGATGGCTGTATACCGCTCCACCTATGTCCCAGTCTTGACATATGGATGCGAGTCGTGGGCAATGACTACAACCCACAAAAGCCAGGTCCAAACCTCAGAAATGAGGTATCTGAGAAAAGTGGTTGAAGTAACAAGAAGAGACATGGTCCGCAACCAGACGATACATCAAGGCCTAAAATCCCAACCCATGCAGACCCAAGCAGAACAGTCACAATCACGACGGTTTTGGCCATGTCTGCAGAATTGGAGAAGCTGGGCTACCAAGACAAATATGGGACACTAAGAGCCAGGGATCCAGACCTCCAGGACGACCCAGAGTCCGCTGGGAGGACAACATTAGACAATCTTTGAAGGACCGAGGACTAGAATGGAACCAGGCCAGGAGAAGACAGCTGATAGAATGGTCTGGCGCTCTCTCTTCCAAACCTCTACACCTCACGGTAGAAGGGGAACGACTAAGTAAGTAAGTAAGCTATATATTATATATATAATATATATATATATATATATATATATATATATATATATATATATAAATATATATATGTGTGTGTGTGGGTGTGTGTGTTGTGTGTGGTGTGGGTGTGTGTTTAGTTCACAAGTTTAGTAATGAAACATAGAATGAAAAAATGCAGCTACTTACGCCCAATCTTGGCTACAGACTGTGTTTGCTCAGAGGGCTTAATAAAAATAAGACAAGTCTGCTCCCATCTTACACGTGTCTGGGGTGTCTTTAATTTGACAATCAGATCCCTCGCTGACTACCGTGTGTTTACTTCAATTTCCTAGTCCACGGTGTTCCTTATTAAAATGTAGAGATTTCCTATGCTTTGTACGTCTTATAGTTGGTTCTCCAATAAAAGGTGTGCGGTTTAACAAAAGGAATTAATTGAATCTAGTCTTCACTCTGGCGAGGTCTGATGTTGTCCTTGGCGAGGCGTGAAATTCAACAGTGAATAAAACTTCGAAATGTCAGACTATATTCCTATCTTCCCACGCATTGTTGTTATGAATCTGTATCAGAAAGATCCAATCATTCAAATCATGCCGGATAGGGTGTGAATGAATTTTAAAAAATTTATTCCGACATCGGATAAATTTGTGACGAAAAGGCAAAGGTCAACGTCTCCCCATATATGGTAATATGATTGTCCGATGCCCTTGTGTACAAAACTTACAGACAGATCGGGGAACTCACATGAACAACATAATGTTAAGTGTAATAGTACTTATTACTTTATTACGAAAGTAATGTTGTCATAAATCCAAGTCGGCCCGGAAGCGATTATGTCACCCTTGGTCTTGCCACATCTCCGCCAAATGCTAGTCCCAAGCCTGGATGAAAAAAGGAGGAGGGCGGCCTGCATGGAGGCCGTAAGGAGGCAGCCCCTCCACCATGCAAAGGCACAACAGGCCAATCACCTGTTTGTCTTAAACTATGATTACGAGCAATACAAGAGAGAAAACCGGACTGATTCTAAAGGCGACGAACTGGGACGGACTACGGACTACGACTTATGGAACTTGGAACACAAGAAGTATAAATGGGAAGGAAGAGGAGCTGGTGGAAGAGATGAGGAAAGCAAAACTAGAAATCCTGGCTATAACGGAAACAAAGAAAAAAGGACAAGGAGTCATGGATCTCGATGGCAACACGTTGCTCTACAGTGGTGTACCCATATCTGAAAGAGCTAAAGGGGGCGTGGGTTGCATTGTGGCCCAAAATCAAAAAGATAGTATCAAGGGATGGAACTTTGTCTCGGAGCGCATTATGGTTGTAAAACTAAAAGAAGGAGAAACCATAGTCAACCTGGTCATAGTGTATGGGCCAAATGAGGATGAAGAGCAGAGGTCAAGGAGGAATTCTTCGAGCTGCTTCAAAGGACAGTGGATGACTGCCTAGATGAAGTTATCATGCTCGGAGATTTTAATGCCAGAGTTGGAAATGACCATGCTAGATGGGGTGGAGTTATCGGAAGATATGGAGAAGATACTCTCAATGACAATGGAAAGCGACTCCTTAGATTCTGCAGTGAGCAGAATCTGATCATTACAAACACAAAGTTCCCCATAAGCGCATACATGCATACACTAGATGTGAACCAACCAAGAATGAGAAGTCAGTGATCGACTATGCCATTGTTCGGAGAAGCTCATTCAGATATGTCCGAGATGCAAGAGTCTGGAGGGGGCCAGAGATTGGAAGTGATCACTACCTGCTAACAATCAAACGAACAACTGAAAGAGTTGCTCAGCCTAGGAACTGCCCAACATCACGCAAGAAACCAAGTAAACGAGCAGGAGAAATGAGCATTAGGACCTACAAGCTGAGAGAGCCAGAAATTAAGACCAGATATCAGGGGCTTATTGCTACAGCAGTGAGCAACACAGAAGAACGACCTGATGACTTGGAAACCCTCTGGAATAAATTCAAGGATATCATAAAGACAGCTGCTGCAGAAGCATGCGGTGAAGTCCGACTTGGGAACCAGAGAAAGAGGACACCTTGGTGGACAGAGGAAGTCAAAGAGAAAATAAGAGAGAAGAAAATGGCATGGAAACAATACTTAGGAGCTAAAAACACAACAGGACAAATGGAAAAATATAGAGAATATGTGACACTCAGACAGAAGCAAAGAACAAAGTGCTAGCAGCAAAACAGAAGTCCTGGGAAGAATTTGGAGAAAAGCTAGAAAAAGATGCACAAGAAAACCAGAAATTGTTCTATAAGACCCTAAAGAACATGAGGAAGGAAAAAACAATGCCCTCTCAAATTTATAAAGGACAAGCAAGGCAAATTGCTTACTGCCCCGAAGGAAGTAATGGAAAGATGGAAAGAATATTTCTCAGAAAATCCTGGATGGTGAGCATGGTGAAGCACTTCAGAAAATTGATAACCACCTAAAGCACAGAAGAGCAAAACCAATGATGGTGAAGATTGACATAAAGATGGAAGCCCAAAGGGCAACTAGAAAAATCATGATAGGGCAGCAGCACATGCACATGAGGAAACACTGAAATGTCAAGATGGGAGCATCATTGCAGCAACCCCTGGGCTGATCACCCGTTTGCCAGTCACATTGATTACGGATAAACAACGGCGAAGATTGATTTGTCGTTGCCCTAAAGTTACGCCATTAGGGCGTGATGGGAACAACGGGCAAAGAAAATCTATTCGCTGTTGCCTTTAAGACGCCATCTAGGCTTAAGGGCCATGACATGCTATTGCCAGGTTCGCTAAGGCGGAAAAGCAAGAAGAAGAAGCATCAGGCGACCTATTAACTCCAAAGGTTCCTACAGGCTAGCATGGTAGCAAACCAAAGAAGACCATACCCAAAGGATTGGGAGATTGCCATCATAACACCAATTTTCAAAAAGGGTGACAATCGACAATGTGGAAACCATAGAGGCATATCCCTTCTCAGTGTCCCTGGTAAAATCTACTCTAGAATCCTAGAAGCAGGAGACTCCGATTTCTATCTGAGCCACAATAGGACTTGAGGTCACAGTGCGGATCCGAGCAAACCGAAAGGTCTCAGGGGACCTAATCTTCACACTCAGAACAGCTGAGTGAAAATGCCCTATGAGTATAAGAGTGAGATCCATTTTTGTTTCATAGATCTGGAAAAAGGCGTTTGACCAGGGTCCCCTGGAGCCAAAACTCTTTGGGACTGTTTGGCAAGGAAGAAAATTCCAGCAGCCTCTGATTAATGCTCTACAGAGCTTCTACAAGGTCTTGCGAGAAATTATGTGAAAGGACAGCAAAACCATTAAGTCACAAGAGGTTCAGGACCACACCACTGGTGTAAGAACAAGGTGATATCCTCTCAACCTTACTCTTCATACTCCTTTAGGGGACGATTGTCATCAAGGGGATGAAGAGAAGAACTAGAAATTATTCCAGTGGGGAACTGGAATATGAGACAGGTCTATATTTCTGGAGGCTTGCATTTAGCTGATGATGTTTGCCCTGATTGGCTAAATCAGAGGCACATCTCCAATTCCAAAACTGCAAGTCTGGAGAAGAAGAGCTGGAGACGAGGGGATGGTCATAAGCCAGCTCTAAAAAACAAAATCCATGGTGATATCACCAGAATAAAGAAAACAACAGATTACGATTTGGGAGGAGAAACAGGTCCTGGATCAGGTCGACACACTTTACATATTCTTCGGGCGCTATTATAGACCGAAAGGGATAGGCATCATAAGAAGAGTTGGCCACTCGAAGAAAAGCAGCGGCTGGGAGGACTTTTTCAGGCCATAAATCGTGGAGGATTCCTCAGCACGAAAGAGTTGGTAAGAAAAAACGAAGATTGCAGTATACCGCGTCACACCTATGTCCCCAGTCTTGACCACATTATGGATGCCAAGTCGTGGCAATGACCTACAACCCACAAAAAGCCAGATCCAAACCTCAGAAAATGAGGTTAATACTGAGGGAGGAACGTGTTGAAAAGTAAAGGTAACAAGAAGAGACATGGTCCCGCAACCAGACGATCCGTCAAGGCCTAAAAATCCCATCGCTCTTGCAGGACCATAAATAGGAACAGTCCCCAACTCAGAGGGTTTGGCCATGGTCTGCAGAATGGTGAGAAGATCGGCTACCTAACTACATGCATGGGAATCAAAGAGGGCCGAGGATCCAGACCTTCCAGGGTACGACCCAGAGTCCGCCCGCCCCCCCCCTGGGAGGGGACAACCATTAGACAATCTTTTGAAGGATTGACCGAGGCACTAGAATGGAAACCAGGCCAGGAAGAAGGACAGCTGATAAGAATGGTCTGGCGCTCTCTCTCCCAAACCTATGTGACAGTGGGCGGTGGGTGGTGAGCCGTGGAACTGGTCCAAAGGCACCAAATAGGATATCATTGTGGACCGAGCTAGTGATTGGTCTCTGTCCAGTCCTAACTATAACTAGGTGACTGAGGCAAGGGCCTAGTATTATCTATTACTATTACTTTGTCTCTTTCCTCCAAGTGAGACTATTTCTCTTACTGCTGGCTCCCTTTGTTTCCGCCAGAGATAGTAGTTCTTGGATGAGAATAGGTTCGTCCTTTGTTTCTACCCAGACCACGTTCTTCCCTCCTTGGTGGTGAGCAGCGACTGATGCGTTATTATAGGGGTGTTTTAAGGCTATATATGTTATATAGGTTTTAAACTCTTTCTCACATACCCACTTTATCCACATCCTTTTATTGATTAAACCAACTTGAGTGCTGTATTTCCAAATATAATAACTTTTATTTACATAACATGTTGCACAATCCTTTTTTCATAAAGGTACATCCAATCTCCATTTTATATCCAGGCATCCAGACCCAGGCTCTATGTAATTTTTCCCCAAAGATTTTATTATTATATTCCTTACTGTAGACTCTTGACTAAAGTGCTATAACCTGTCAGGCCTGCTCAATTGCATCATCAATATCAATTCATAAATTACATATAAAGTTATAATGTCAGGTGCAGCTGTGGAGGCATCTTCATACTTACTCTTTAGTGAGAGCGCATGAGTTGTTTCTCAGTAATCTAATTCACCATTTACTCTTCTGTCCTCTAATCTGTTTCAACCTGATCAGTCTTATACCCTGTTAAGAAGCATCTCAAACAACCAACTTATTTTGTAAATCCAACGTCGACAAGTGTTGTAGTATCTGGCTTCGATACTTACGTTGGCGAGAGAGCGCATAACCATACGACAGTGTTGCAAAACTCTATGCAATTTTCTTGTTTAATAACAATGTCTCATCTTCTTTGTATGACAGCCCAACCTGGCTATCTGATAATATAAGTTATTCACTTTTTTTTTTTAAGCATTAATATTGCCTTAGCTTCAATATTCTCTTCTGTAGCTCGCTCCCTTAAATGTGAGCTTCATTAGCCTGTGACAATATGTTGAGGGTGTTTCAAAAAAAAAAACATGTCTCTCTTCTTCTTAAGTCAAGCATAATTAGAGTTAAAGACCTCTTACCAGAATATACAGAAGTCCGTTACCTATCACTTCCTTACTATCACCCCTATGAGCTAATCCTAGGTTTAGCAGCACAAATTATTAATCAATTCTAAGGGTTCTCCAGAATTTCCTATTACTACCTTTCTATATCTAGCTAATTATGTAGCCCTTCTGCAAACCGCAGGTTTCACATTTCTTGAGAGCTCAGCAAAACTTGACTTGCTCTGTCAACTTCTCTGGTAGGACTGCTCTCCTTTTGGTCCCCTTTCAATTTCCTATCTGGTGGTCCAAAGTTGTTTTAGTTAATACCGATTGGTCCATTGTTCCGTTAACTCACCTATCGCCACGCTTAATTCTATGCTGTCAACCCCGAGAACTGTGCTACATTAACTGTTTATATTTCGCTCAACTTTTTCACGTGCGTTTCCCTATCCTAACTCACTAAACTTGTAAAGGGCGTTAATATTCATAGGTTATTCCCCTTAGTACTTTTTACCTTAGTTTCATTAATCCTTCTATATCTTTACTAAAACTTAGTCTGATATGGCAAATTTGGTAAACTCTAATGATATATACTTAGATTACTTTAAGGTCTAAAAAGTTTCCCTCCCTTACAGAAAACACTACTTTTTCATTCTTTTTATCTCCCATGTTAAGAACAAATAACTTATCACTTAAATTATTCTGATTTTCTAACCCATTTTCTCATACTTTGTTATATTAACGACCCAAAATTATTGTTCAACTGACTTAAAATCGGTGTATTTTACACCGTACAACCACACGGTGAACACCTGTTACACCTCACGGTAGAAGGGAAACGACTAAGTAAAGTAAGTAAGTTGTCTGCCCACTGCAGACAGTAATCTCGTCTTATCAGCGGTTAAATCTAAAACGCGTCGGCGACTATCTTATCTCAGTTGCTCACCGCAAGCTAGGATGACCGGGTAACAAACCGATGACAATCACAGAGAGGAGTGTCAACAAATGTTTGCACCTACAAAATATTTGCCACACAAGCAGAAAAATAACAAAGAAAGAAAAGAAAAAAGTGCGATAATTGAGAGCACAATAATAATCAGTACCACAAATGTACACGATTATGCCGGAGAGAAACAAAGATCGATAGGCGCCGCCCCGTTTTGGTCACACTTATTTGTGGCGCAGACACTTTTTAAAATGGACTAAAATGGTTTTTTATTAAAAACGAATTTTTTCTTCTTTTTTGACGAGGCGCGCCCGGGTTGAAGTGAAGAACAGAGGGACTTGTTTCATGCGGCTTTTAAAAAAAAACATTCAGAGATGCCAGTAATAAAGGGTTTTCGGCGGTTAGGCTTAGGAATTTAAACAAACCTAACGACTTATTTGGATATCATCGAACAGACGTCCCATTTTTCTTCATTTTCAACCGATGCGCTCTTTTTTCAACCTAGATACTGAGGTCGGTTATATTAGGGCACATATCCAAATTTAAAAAACCTTATGGTATGGAAAAGCTACTTCAAAGAGATGTCTGCAGCCAGCTTGTTGTAGATGAAATAGAAAATTTATAATTTATTATATTTAATTTTCAGTCGGATGAATTTTCATCTAACTGCAGAACTATTAAACATTTATAGTTATCAGGAGACGCCATTTATTTGTCAATGTTTTGCTTTGAGTCCTGGTTATTTGATTTTTAAGTATGCGCAGTTTTTTGCTTTTTCGACTGTCATTTTAGTGTTATTAAGTTGACTATCGGCTTTCCGTTTTCCGGTTTAGTGGCAGCCATCTGGACATGTGACTGGACATAAGGGAGTTGTTTTTCTCCTTATTTTTATAGTTTTCATGTTCTCTACTTAATTCTCATTTTCTTTTCTTTCCCTCCTGTCTTGTTGTCTGTCCTGACGAAGGCCTTGTGGCCGCAAACGTAGGTTTTTCCTGTCCTTTCTCCTTGTAAGACGTTATTACTATTTGCGGTTTTTTTTCCCCCCATTCTACTCATTTTAGTGTAGAGGAATATTGTTGTTGTTGTTTATGGTAAAAGAATAATGTATGTCTGAATGTGTCTCTAAAGACAAATTGACATTATATGAAAGTTCTATTTGTATCTTAATTGTCTTAATTATGGGCACATTTTCCACCATTCTAGCTGTAAACATGTTTTGCTATTTTGCGCCTTATGGCCGGTCTAGTACAAGGAAATGAGGTTCAATACAGATTGAACTATTCATTGTCATTGTATTGATTCCACAAGAATTTAGCACTGGTGGATCTAGGAATAGTCCAAGGGAGGGGGCGACACATCAGAATAATAAGGCTTTCTTTCTTCCCACCACCCCCGCTCTTTATTTATACATATTTTTAGACAATTTAAAAAAAACGAATTTTAAAAAAAAAAGTGACAACTTGATAGTTTTATTTTACAGTACATAAACAATATTCATTTTTACAAACCAAAATATAACTACTTATAACATAATTACATACAAGTAAGGTACAACTACAACGAGTCAAAATTTAATACAAATTCATGCATATTTTAAAATACAAGGGAATTGACATAAAGTCTTGGGCCTGACAACCAAGGAGTCACAGGAGGAAGATGAAACTTGGCACATTTAAAGTTCATCATATTTGCACTGAATGTGTGAAGTACGCGTTTGTTTCTTCAATGGGTTTTCCCGCTACGGTGCACGGCGCAATGTACCCTATTGACCGGATCTGCTGCACCAAAGATTTTTGACAAAACAATGGAAAAGAAGGAGGCCAGAGCTGTGATAAAATTCTGATGTTTCAGGAAAAACACCTACAGAAATACACAGGGATGGAACCAGTGTTTCGTGATTCTTGTCCTTCATATACTTCGGTTAAAAACTGTGTGTTAACAGTTTTAAGTGCGGCGGCCGCTCAATGTTGCTGATCTGCCAAAAATCTGGTAGACCACCTCAGAGTGCAATGATGAAAATGCAACAAGAAGTGAAGAGAATACATTGACCAGATCCGAAAAATGACAATTGTGGAGATAGCTAGTAGAGTAAAACTAAATGAAAGAACAGTTTATAGAATTTTACACAACAGACTGAACATGAGAAAAGTGTGTGCACGCTGGGTTCCGCGACTGTTGACACGTGAACAGAAGCAACGAGGGTAAATTGCTGTCAACAGTTGCTCAAAAAGTATCATCAACAAATTTTTTGGAGACCATGGTCGACAGTAGATGAGTCACTTTGGGTACACCATTATGACCCCCGAATCCAAAATTGCCAGCATGCAATGGAAAACCCCGGCTCCCCAAACACCTGTCAAGCCGATGAGCGCAGAAATTCTGCAGTGAAAAAGTATTGCTGAACTGTTTTATTGGGACCGCCAAGGTGTCCTTTTGAAAGATTAACTGCCGTCGTCGCAACACAGTTAATGGACATAACTATGGCAGATCTTCTCACCAAACTAAAGAAAGGTTGTGACCAGGAAACGAACGAGGGGATATAACGCGCACACAAAATCTTCCTTTGCATCAATACAACGCTCCCACTCACAGCAGCTAGCAGCCAACGATTTGATATATTGAAATTCCCTTCCACAACCCACCATAATACTCCATATTTGGCTCCATCAGACTTTTTTCCTATTCCCACAACTAAAAAAAACAGCTAACAAGAAATCATTTTGACAGAGATGAAAGAGGTTTTAACTGGCATGTGATGACTGTTTAGTTTGTAAAAAATAGGGTGTAACTACACCAATGTCTTTCAAAGGTCAAGCAGAGATTGGCATAAGTTTGTCCAATTCAGACTGTGGCTATAATTGAAAAAGGAATAAACACCTATACAAAATTTCAGCTCTCGGTTGACATGTCCTTCATAGTCAGGCCCAAGAACTTATGTCAACTCCCCTTGTTATAGCACAAACATTTCTTTCATTTAGGTTTGGCCGCCCGATTACAGTAGTTTATTCCGCCTCTTGTCAAGCAAAGACCTATAATTTTTGACAGCTGGAGTGGAAGTCCCATTGTGTCGCTTGCCCTGGCCGGCCATCTTTTTGTCTCAACATGTTGTATGCCGGTATTCCCTTTAATTGTCTTTTCTGGTCCAGCTACGTCCGAAATATAAACTAGCAAACGAACGGTTCGGTAAAACCTTAGGGCAGAAACTGGTACACTGTTCTTTCAAGAGCCACCTGGTGCGTTTGTTTGCTGATGTCAGATTGTCGCATGTCTGAGCCTTACACAATATAAAACATACCTATTTGTTTGCATAACAAAACTACCACATCACTCAAAAACTTTCCTGCAAAGTCAATTTAACGTTCTTTCCTTTCTGTGTTTTGATGAAGGCCGGCGAAACGTACATTGACATCCATTTAGGTGCTTTGGTTAAAACTTAAAAACTGCTTGGGGCGGAAATAGTTAAATAACACGTGTGGGCGTTAGTTTTAATGAGATACCCTGATATTTTGTTATGGATGTGTAATTTCAGTATTTGCCGTCTGCCCATCCCAACTTTGAGTGTGAACAAATAGAACTGCTGTTAATAAATAAAACAGAAATAGGACAGAAGATACATACACTGTGTTCCCCTATCATCGGGTTATCAATGAAGGCTTGAAATACTGCTCTCAAGTTTGTTGGCTCTATGTTTGTCACTCTCGGTGTAATGTTCCACATCTTATCATCCCAGGCATCAACTTTCAGTCCGCTCGTTCGCTCGTGTTTATGTCCTGTCTCTCTCATTTCTCTTAAGCCTCCATTTACCTCACAATATCCCTGCTGTCTTTTGTATCTTATCCTTCTCTCACCTCGGTGAGTCAATTGTCGCATATACCTACAATGTTTCCTTACTCTCCAAGAGGGTTACACGGAATTATGTAAACTTTAATGTTCGTTATGGCGTACTTTGAATTTTGTACCGCCGAAAGACTTTTTCTCTCCTCCAGTCTAGCATATATAATAATAATAAAAGTCCCTTCAGTCATAACTGACTATCGGAATGTGCCCCTGAGGTGACAGCCCTCCGCTGCTTTTTTACATGATGTTCCTTTCGACGTTTCCTTCTCTCTTCTGCTTGTAGACGGGCCTGCGTGCCCAATTCTTAACCCTTTGAAAATAAAGTTCGTTCGTTGTGAGAGCTTCTTTTCGCCCAGTCTGAGGTGGCGCCGCAGATAGCATCGCCACTTGGAGCGATCGGCAGCTTGACCCTCCCAGGTTGCTGGATTTATGTCCAGTGCCCACATATCTCTCTTGCACACATCTTTAAACCTCAGCTGAGGTCGCCAACTGTTTTTTGTTGTTGTTGCCATCTGCGAATTGTCCGTAGAAGATATCTTTAGAGATGTGACCATCTTTCATGCCCCCCACCTTTTTAAAAATTACACATATATGTATCAAGTAGATCTTTAGAAGGAAATATGTGGTAGATCTTTAAAGGCTCAGTGTTCCTGAAGTAGACCCTAAAACCTCCTGGATTGCCGACCCCTGGTCTACATAATAATCACCAGCTCTCGTCGTGCACAAGGCAGAAGTAAACACTGTGTACCTACGAGCAAGTTTACCAACGGGCTGATCACCCGTTTGCCAGTCACTTCGATTACGGAAACAACAGCAAATGGATTGATTTGCCGTTGCCCTAAAGACGTCAATAGGCGTGATGGGAAACAATGGCAAAGAAAACCTATCTGCTGTTGCCCTAAGACGCCACTAGGCGTAATGGCCACTGACTGCTTTGACGGTCGGTGGCTAAGGACGGAAGAAGAAGAAGACGAGCAAGTCACCCGCTAAAATATGACGGAACTAATTAGGCTGTGCTCTTTCTAGTGCATATCCCGATGACGGCACGAATTCTCCTATGGTCATTTCATTCCATTTCAGCTTCAATGGATCTTTGTGGTCAAAACGTATCATGGCTTATGGTCAGCGGTCTATGCAGTACGAAAAAATTTAAAGGCCTTCTTACTGCTTTAATGGATGTTCACTTTAGATTTCAAAGTGCTTTTCCGTAGTTTCCCCAAAAAGCTGGCGGGATTTTTTCGTCCGTTACAGGACGGGTCACTGAGACAATTGATATATAGGGGATTCCGGCCCAGTATTTCCGCCACATTACTTTACATTTACTTGTTGGTCCGCCCTTGCTGTGAGGCGTTTAACGGAGCTAAAAGTTTGGTGTTCTAAGTGGATTAGAAAAAGGAATGGCACAATGTTTGATGGATCTGCATACTCAGTTCTCAACACTTTGAAAATAAAGTTCGTTTGTTCGTTCTTGAGCTAAGTGTCGCATTGGCTGGTGTCACGGAATTGCCTCCCCTGCTTTGCAGTAGGGGTCCGACAGTGGCTAACAACTCGAGAGTATCTAATATGGGTCTTCAAAGGTGTCTACCTTCGCACAAGATTACTCTTGGTAGAGTTGTAGATAGAAGGATAATGATGCTTCTATCTCAAGCGTGTTTAGGTGGGGTAATTTCAAAATTATTTCCTCCTGAAATAACGTGCGTGATGCAAAAGGTCACCTCTCCAATATATGGCAATAAAACATCCGATTGCCTTCTCTGTAAATGCCTACAATTATATCTTACTTTCCGGGACCCAAAGATGCAGCAATAGAGAATGCAGTCAGCGACCCATAGCTAGACTGCTTGCGTCAGGGTCAGCGAACCAGAGCTGACCAAGACCCTACTCCACCTCCAAGTGGTGGTCCTGGAAATAAGCTGCATCACTGCAGTCTGGCTGAGAGAGTAGGGATCAAAGTGGGAAGGCAAACCCGGTCCCAAAAATGCCGTGCTGAAGTCGGATGTGTCGGCCGAAAGGTGCAGATATCGCAGCTTCGCTGTAAACGGACACAGCGCAACCAACGTCCTTTTCAGGACGAACGAAGAAGAAGAAGATATCTTACTTTCCTCAAGGTGTACAGGACACGACTATGTCATTCTTGTGCGCTGACAAATAAATCATCTTCCCGTAGTGGGTATCAAACTTTCAGCGTATTACCATCTTGGCGAAGAACGCACCCTGGCCTTATCAGCGATTAAACAAATGCGCTGGGCGATTTTAATGCTACTCCGTAGCCTGATGTCGGGCACACACGAAATTAACCAACATGGTTGTCGGTTAATATTGCATCACCCGTCTACTCTCTCAGCAGGGATGGTCAGGTAAACAGACAAGACGAATTATTGCTGAGAGAAGTGAAAGAATGTTTGAAAATACAAAATATCCGCGACATAGCAGAGAAAGAAAGAGGTGCCGACTATTGAAAAGCATGTAATTAGTCAGTACAACAAATGTCACTGATTACTGCCGTAGTGAAGCAGAGGTCGACCCAAATAATGTCACAGCTGGTATGAGCCCGTGCTGTTGTAGAATTTCAGCAGTATTGTCTATTCAACCGCCTTTTGGTTTTCCTCGTGCCTTCTATAGGTTATGCACATATAATTGTTCTGGATTACTATTCTTAATAATGGTCCAATCTCCCATTCTCGTAATCTTCCGCCCTAGTGTTCTTGCAATATTCTATTCCGTTTTCCCTTTCTTCTAGAATGTTCATTGTACGCTGTTCCAATCCTGTATTGATCTCCTTTGTTAGTGAGTAATTTTTTTTTTATATTTCTACCACTTGACATTTCTATTTTCGCGAGCTTCGCTACACTCGTCTCTTTCTTTCCCACTCTTTCTCTTTCTCCGCCATCCTCATCCTGCCATCCAAATTTAGATGTATAAATATTTTTAGTTGGAATGACGCACCACCAAAATTACCTGTTCTCATATCCTCCAGCCTGAAAACGTGAGCAGTTTAGGCTGGAAGATTGTTATCACCTACATTACTGTTTTAATTCAACAACTACTGAACCCCCCCCCCCCCCCCCCCCTCCCTCCTTTTTAAAATTATTTTTCCTTTTTAAAAAAAAACAGTATCTCTTCATCACCAGTGTATTTTTTTTAACCTCTCTCACTATCTCTCATGTATTCCACATTTTATTCCCTCTCATGTAATATTTTCGTCGTTACGATAAGGTTCCAGAATCCAGGCAGCTGTTACCTCCCTTTAGCGTAACACATCTCTAGGAAAAGGCGGCGGTCAGAAAGTTTAGTTTCTGAGCGTTCATTCGGTCGAACATCTACTCGCAATACAAGCTGTGCACTCTGTGTCTCGTGAGTGGTTAAGTTTTCGTGAAGACCGTGTGCTGTTATATTTTGCAGGGTTAACAAGTTTTTAGGTTAAACTGCATGTTTTATTTCTTCCATTCGTTGCGCGTTCTTTTCACTTCTTTCGTCCCAGCTCTTGCATTGATTCAGATATATGTGCGTTGTCCGTTATTCTTCTGTGTACTTTTCGCATGTATTAGACTTCCTTTTGTTTTTAACATAACATTTTGGCGAGGCGCGATTCATACAAGAGCCCGTCGGTTATATTAGGGCTTATATCCAAATATAAAAGATCAAATGGTCTGGTTGAGATTATATTAGACTTCCTTTTTATGTTTGATAACATTTATTGAGTATGCTCTAGTCATCAGCTGTCTTGGATCAGGAAGTTATTTGTGGTTTCTTTCGCCTAAGTTTCCTTTATAGAAATAATGTTTCGCCTTCTTTTATCCTGTTGGTAAAATATTACTTACTTAGTCGTTCCCCTTCTACCGTGAGGTGTAGTGGTTTGGAAGAGAGAGCGCCAGACTATCCTATCAGATGTCTTCCTCCTGGCCCGGTTCCATTCTAGTCCTCGGCCCTTCAAAGATTGGCTAAAATATTAAGAACTACGAGTAATAATATAGCACCCGGTGTGATAAAACGTTTTTTCTAGCAATAATACATGTTTCTAGAATTTCTGCAGACTTGATAAACGTTTACTCCAGTTTTATCTAGATCGAATTGTTATTTACTGCCATCTGAGATCGAAACGTTGTATTATCACGCCTCAGCTGTAAATGGGTACCTGACTCTGCTCATAAGTTACTGAAGGCAGAGGCAGCGAGGAAGAGTACGGGGTAACCCACCTCAAAAACTGCAGCTGGTATTGTGAAGTCTCTAAAACCTCACGTGGACTACTTTTATCTTTATCCCTCATTATAAAAAAAAGAAAAAAACAACAACAATATGTGTTGGTCAGCGTCTGTCAGCCGTATTTATGACTGATAGTTCGAAGTTGTTAACTAGCAGCTCAGTTTGTTGGCGTTGTATTGGTACCAAGGTGTTCACTGAGTTGAATTATGTCACTTGTGTTAAGATGCGGTTGTGGTAAGGGTGTTGTTTTCCTCATGTCTTTACCTGAGTTTGTGTGTATATATCAGGCTCTGCTCGCGTTCAGACGTCAGACTGCGGTGTCCCGTTGTGCGGTTTGAAAAACTGATGCTAACGCTATCACTCACCTATCTCCCAGCCCTCTCTTGGCTGTGGTAGATACCCTCTGCAGGGTTAGTTCATCTAGAAGCTGTCCATTACGCATAGATCACCTGCTCTTTCTAATTACAGGTACTCCTTACCTGCTGGCACGTGAGCTTTGCTAGTGAGCAGTTGTTTGGTGAGTGCATGTCTTGTGCAATATTTTTTAAAAAAGCTGCCTTCGAACATAGCAGAATCTGTGCTTTGATAGTGTTTTAGGTAAGCTGTGAATAGAAAGAATGGTATCGTGAAGTCTTTGATATTACCGTCCTTGTTAAGTCTCATTTTATTTGTCTGTAAGGCGGGTTTAGCAACTGTAGCGTTCATATAACTTAAATGTACATCTGACGCCACGAATCTCCGATTGTCATTCTTTATTCGTGAGTTATTTGGTTGTTGCAACGACAGGAATATACTGTTCAATAACTAAAGGTGTTTTCATTGGCACTGAATAACTCTTCCTACTTTGACGTACATATTTATCGTAACATTGTGGATGTGAGCTCTAGACTTGCTGATTCGTAATAATTAATTGAAGATTCGTCGGTTATTTAGCTTGCTGAATACGTCCATTGTGATTAAAATGAAAAGAGAATTAAACAGAACAGCGCATACGCTGTGGTATTTAGACCAGTGGCGTATTTAGAATGGCAGTTTCCGCACTTCACTCTTCGCCACACTATACCCACCACCCACCCACCAGTTTCTTAAAAAGTTCTCCATGGTTTGAGTTTTTTTTTTTTTTTTGCTCCGCTAATAAACAGACGTTACGTTATATACTTGATTAGTTCGATGTTTATTCGCTTTCTAAGCAGTTTGCTCTTTATCATTATAACTTATAACAAAATGGTTTATTGGGAAAGAGGAGAAGGGGAAAGGCTGACAAAGATTACACCCCCCCCCCTCTCCCCCCCCCTTCCCCGCCCCGGAAAAAAAAGTCATAAATACGCCACTGATTTAGACCGTGTTTACATATTTTAGAGATGTCTGAACTTGGAAATGGCGTTGTCGGTGGCAGGTGGCCAAAGGCGTATCTGACCTTCAGCTATATGGATTTTCCCATATGGAGGGAGAATATTTTTTGAGTTAGGTATGGAGGACAGTGGTTACTGTAGTCACGGCCCTCGAGATTTTCATACGTGCTCGACCCATGACTCTGCTCACAGTATCTTTAACATTAAGTACTCCGAGCTCGCAAATTCAAAGTATAGCTATTTTCTATACGGTTTTAAGGGACGAACAAGATTTTGAAGATTTTCAAACAAGATTTGAGGGATTTTCAGAGACTGAAAATTGAGTTTTGTGGTGATGTTATAAATGGGTATGATGATAATTGACTTGTTAGATTTGAAAGAAGAACTCCAATTTATTCGTAGACCATATGATGTTTGTAAAAAATAGGAGGCGATGCCATGCGAACAGAAGTTTCAGTGAGTTTTACAAAGATATTAGATCATTATCAGAACCACTTGTACCAGCTGATGTAAGTTTGTCTAACAAAACTTGTCCTGAAAATGGGAAAGATTTGAAAAGCAGTCCAGAACTAACACAGAGACCCTTGGGCAAAGATAGTCCTGACTCGTTTGGCCAGAGAGCCGACTTTGATAGAAGAAGTGGCCTCTTTGGTTTTGACAGGAGCAGTGCGCTTCGGTCGAGCATAAATAATATTCTAATGGAGTTTTTAAATGGAGATGAGCACTTTCAGGAGTTTGAGCGGGTGTTCGAGACCGTGAATAATCGACAGAACTCCATGGACTTGGATAATAGTCTTAGAATGACTTCTGAAATAGATAACCAGTTGTGTGTAAGCTCAGACAGTAAAACAGACGATAACTCATCGAAAGACATACAGCAGCCATCATCAAGGTTTGCCAGCGACATATTTGCAGACTTTTTTGATAATGACGAGACATTTTTAGAATTCGAGAAAGAATTTGAGAAGTTCAGGTCTAGAAGAAGATCAAACCTGTTGGAAAGCCTCAACAGTATAGGCTCAAGTCGTGACATATTTGCAGATGTCAAATCCTACTGTGAACGAAATATCAAATCCAAATCCGGTTCACTCGTAAGCGTCAACTCGTGTTCCTCACAAGACGAGGCCACGCCGAGCTGTGGGGACGAGGCAGTCCATCACGATCTCATATGGCGCTCCGTGGAGGACTGGGCAAAAATATTACAAAAAATGAGACGGAACAGCCGTCTCTTGTTAGATGCATACCATCCCAGGCACCATTATAGACATTCCTTAAGTGCTCAGTCCCAAGACGGTCATCACTCAGATGCATACCAGAGAACTCAGTCACTCGCGGATCTACGTCAATGTCATGGAAGTTGTGATATGAATCATAGTTCACTTCGGAACTCTCCTTACAACAAGAGAACAAAATCTTCACAATCTGCTACTGACGTAGCACAGCGATCTTCTTCATCGAGTGCACAGAATGAGCAGAGCTCACAAGCAGACGTTATGCTAGATAGCTCATTTCTGTCTGTCACACTTGGCAACGGCGAAGACAATAATTCTTCCAGCGAACAGTGGTCAGACACCTATGACGACGATAACCGATATTCGTCATCCTCTACATTATGCTCAGGTAATGGCGACATGTGCTGCTCATTTTCTTCTTCCTGCTGTTCTGACCTCCATTTTGAGGAGGACACCGATGATGACTTACTAATGTACAGTCGATCTCCTCCTTCTCGAGCCCGAAGACACTCGCTGATGGAGTTTCCAAGCAAAGGCCGGCCACATTTTCTTGGACTTCACACGAGCTCAGCGGACAGTTTGCTTGACTATAATAGATGTAGCGGGAGTGGCATGTTCCTTAAGAATTCTCATGTGCAAGGCGTATCTCTAAGAAAAACAGACAATATAACTTCTAGTAACGATAACCTACCATATCTTGACGACGACACACCAACTGACGACGAGGACTCTATCCTTAGCGGCGGCAGGTGGAGCAGACCTCCATCGACTGTAAGTGCTCAGCTTTCAGATGCCGAATCAGAGCACTACTATACCGCCACATCTGATCTCAGTGACCATTACTCAACCGCAAAGTCAGATCTATCAGACTTCATCGCAGAGCGTGGATTTGAAAGTAAAAGTAGATCTCTGAGCGTTGACCTTTCAGCGGCACCACACCCAGTCCCCGATTCCTTCCAGCTGACTAGGAAAGGGCATGGGTTTAGTGATGACCACCAGCCCATAAGTGAAGGATTGTACCACAGTTATCACGGCAGGGAGTGTCGACCTAAGAACAGATATGGCAGACCTCGCTCCGGCTCGGGTAAGAATAAAACCTTAAACTGCGTGTGTCTTGTCTTTCATCATATTATTATTATTGTCCCAGCTTACATATTCCATTTCTTTCTAGCATTTTGAGTTGCTGTTTTATTTCTTTCCTTATTCCTTCGTCTCATATACCCGCACTAATTGTCTTGTACTCTCCATTCTTCCACTTCCAGTTAATATTATCACTTAGATTTTTCAATGTTCATTCTTAACATCATATCGACCTTGTGCATTTTCCCTGCCCCCGTTCCTCGTCTCCCCCGAGTACGTGGAAAGCACTTTCTTCTGTGTGCAAAAGTTAGACAGCAGTCCACAGGCATTGAGCCTCATGAATTGGGTACCAGGGTAACTCTAGGAAGGTTAAAGGCAGCCGGCGTGGTGCTGATCTAGTGTGCCGAATGGTCAAGAAAATATGGGCCTAACACCATATTGCCAATATGACCAATGGGCATGTAACGGGATCCTTTACCTTACCTTTTATATGCAAACCAGATGACTCTCTTCCTGCAGTAATTTGCATATTTTTTCGGTCCTGCTGATGTACTGAAATCACTGTCTCACACAGAATGTCGTGAGAAAAGTGAGAGGGTAGAGGGGAGACGCGTGGGGAAAAAAATGTCCATTCGGTGTATGATACAATGATACAGCATGCAGGTTTACTTTATGATATTGGTGTATGTGTATGCGTGCGCGCGTTTCCCATTAAGTAACCAGGACGATTTGGTCTGATGAAACGCCAACCAGTTATCACCGTATTTTTCGTTCCCCATGAAGCATGAGCCTGCATTAGCCACCGATCTCTGTTGTGAGCCGCCTTCTTTCTCTCCGCTATGAGGATATCCGGTAGCTTTGCCAACCCTCTGCTTTCTACGAGAGTGTGTGTGTGATTTTATTCGTTGACTGTTTCCTGATAGTGTATCCGTCTAGGAATACATGAGTAACCCCGGCAAGACCCCAGACACCGGGCAGGTAATAAACTGCTTGTCGCTAACCGTAGCCTGGTCAAGTAGGTTGCCACCGAGTACTCGGTAGCAGGCAAAAAGAGGAAACCTAATGCCTGTCAGTTTTCACTTTTCTGTCTGTTTTAACTTCCCGATATATAAATAAATAAAATGGTATGAAATCAGTTTTACAAGTTAACGGTACACAGGAAACAAAGGACGTTTCGGGTTTTACCCTTCGTCAGCCACAGTTACGAACAAGTGACAAGGGCAAGAATTACATATTGGAGCTACAAATATATATGATGATGAGGAACACACCAAATGAGCGAAACATGCAGATGGAACAGCGGTGATAAGCGAAACGAGAACAATAATACTGTAAGAAAATCGTAAAACCAGACAGACAAGAAAGTAAATAATCAACGAAACGAAGACAGGAATGAACAACGCTATTGAAACAAGTAAAACGTCACTTAGCTCGATCCCAGAGTGAAACACTTAAGATGGCTGTCATGCGGTAGTGACCTATGAACTAGTGACGGCTAAAAAGATACAAAAGGATACGAAACGAACCAAAGCAAAAACAAAGAGAGATCAGAAAAACAACGACAGAAGAAATAAAGAGGTATGAAACAGAGAGAGAAGCCACTAGAATCTATGCGAAATGATGCTGGACATTAAGGCCCTCAGGAAATAAAACGCCCATTTGAAAAATAAGACGATTCTCATCACCGACACATGAAAGGAGGGCAGTGACATGAATATCAGAATTACCTGAATGGTCAGGCCTATTGAAATGAAGGGCCACCGGTAAAGATTTGCCATGATAGATGTCATTTAAGTGCTCACGAAACCTGTCTGCCAAACGTCTGCCAGTTTCACCAATATAGGTAATGCCACACCTCTTGCAGATGATAGCATAAATCAGGTTTCTGGATTCGCACTTGAAAGACTCTCTAATGTCAAATTTACCGTTCGGAAAAGAAACTGACTGAGTTTGGAGTACAAAAGGACAGGTCTTACATATGCGGCGTTGGCACGGTTTAGTACCGAAGTGAGAAGGACTGGTTGGTCTCAAGCGACTGTGTACAAGAATATCCCTAAAATTCTTATCCCTGCGATATGCAACCATAGGGGTATCACGAAACAACTCTCTGGTATCGGGATCAGCGTGAAGAATGGGCAGATGACGGAACAGAATTTTTTTCACCACCAAACAGTGGGGGTGGAAAGTTAAGACAAGTTTGAGTGTGTCAGATGTAGTAGTAGGTTTGGCAGTAAGTGCCACCTGACGAGTCACGTGACTGATGCGATGAAGAGAATCAGATAATACTCTATCAGGATAGTGACGTCGGCGAAAAAACTCGAGCATTTCTAGAGCTCGTTCACGGAAATCATCTTCATCGTGACATACCCGACGTAAGCGTAGAAGTTGAGAAAAGGGAATGGAATCTTTACAGCTGATAGGGTGAGAAGAGGTGTAAAGAAGAAAACCATGAGCGTAGTAAGGCCAGTAGGAGTAATATTGACAGTAAGGTCAAGAAAGTTAACTGAAGTGGTAGAAATTAGAGAAGTGAACTTTATGGCAGGATGGAAATTGCCAACATAGTCAATGAATCTACGGAAGTTAACTTCAGACATGTCTGTGACTCCAATTCCATCGTCAGTATAGCGACGGTAGAACTCAGGTAATGGTCCATCGTAACTTTGAAGCACCAAATATTCAAAGTGACCCATGAAGAGGCAAGCATAACTCGGGCCCATTTTGGTGCCCATAGCAACGCCACTAATTTGATTGAAGAACTGACCATTGAATTCAAAAGAGTTGAGAGTAAGAACTAATTCCGCAAGGCGAAGAAGAGGACCTGTGCTGATAGTAAGGTCAGTGCGTCGGTCGATAAAACAATTGTAGTGCTTTGAGACCATCAGAATGTGGAATAGAGGTATAGAGCGAACACACATCCAGAAGGAAAAGACGGTAAGTGTGGTCAGGCGTGAATTGGATGGAATCGAAGGTAGTGATAGCATGGGTAGTGTCCTTCAAGTAGAAGGTAGATTGGCCACTAAGGGTTGCAAAATACTATCCAGAAATTCAGAGAAACGTTCAGTGGGACAAGCGCAGGCTGAGACAATGGGTCGACCCGGATTGCCAATTTTATGCACCTTAGGAAGCATATAGAAGGAAGGTTTACCCAGACCACTATCAACAATATAGAGAGACAAAGCACTAGAAGGAAGGAGGTCATTATGGATGAGATCACGAATAGTAGCATGAACAGTAAGATTATGGCGGACTGTGGCATCACCAGAACTAGGTGAGTAGAATGTGGAGTTGCCGAGCTGTGAGACTCCTTCTTGAATATACAAGTCCTTTCGCCAAACTACCACAGCACCCCCTTTGTCGGCAGGTTTGATGATAATGTCATCCCGTTTTTTAAGGAGTGACAATGCCCGCCACTCAGAAGTAGTCAGGTTAGACCGACGGAGACGGGGTAGAGAAAGTTGATTAATATCATGCAAGGTGTTGGCAATATACATACAAATCAAGAGCAGACCAGATATCAGGGGCTTATTGCTACAGCAGTGAGCAACACAGAAGAACGACCTGATGACTTGGAAACCCTCTGGAATAAATTCAAGGATATCATAAAGACAGCTGCTGCAGAAGCCTGCGGTGAAGTCCGACTTGGGAACCAGAGAAAGAGGACACCTTGGTGGACAGAGGAAGTCAAAGAGAAAATAAGAGAGAAGAAAATGGCATGGAAACAATACTTAGGAGCTAAAAACACAACAGGACAAATGGAAAAATATAGAGAATATGTGACACTCAGAACAGAAGCAAAGAACAAAGTGCTAGCAGCAAAACAGAAGTCCTGGGAAGAATTTGGAGAAAAGCTAGAAAAGATGCACAAGTGTTAAACTCATACTGGCCAGTAGTTGTTAAATCACGTTTTATTTGTTAAATGCCGTGAATGTCCACCAGTTGATAAATGTAGATGTTGGGACTGGTGTAGTAAAGTATAACGATTGTCAACTCATTAAACCCAGCACAGTTTTGGTCATACAGGTCATCTTGTCCTGGAACGTGATGAGGCTCCGACAAGAATGTGAGTGTAGACAATGAGTGTGTATATGAATGTCAGTACGCGAATGGTAGAATGATTCGATAGAGTTGTCAGGTTGGTAGTACATCACTCATACTCACACTGTTCGAATTCAAGAAGTACTGGACTACGGTGGTCTTTTTTATAACATTTAATGAGACGCACACTTGGACAGTACGTGTATGGTTACAGGAACAAATGTCGACATAGACAGCATAATGTTGATCACAGGAATATCATCTTAAGTTAGCATTCATGCTTGGCAAATATCATAATGGAGCATTCGTAAATAAGCATTCAGAGTTCCATCATGTAAATCATCTGGCTTTACTGACTGGGCACGTCAGACCATAACCAATATATAGGAAGGCTCCTAGACTTAACCTCGTCTAGCGAATATCCCTTCACGTAAAGTTCAATATATATTTTTCATAAAGATATAGGAATCCCAGACATGGGTTCTCACATGTAGCAGTGATCTCTTGGTTCATCGAGCGATAGTACAGGCATCCCTTTTTCTCACTCGATAAATACAAAGTATATGGATTTCAACATGGCGGTGCTTCTCTCGTGAGCTTCACTCACTATAGGATACAGACCAAAATTGGTCATTCGTCAAATGTCCTCATTTCTTCATAGCTTCTATCATAGAGGTAATTGAATAATATCATATAATCTAGTGCTGATACATAGGAATGTCATCTTCCTTTGAATAAATATTCTTTTCCAAAGTACCACTGTGCATCTGCTTATCGACAACGATGGCGAAGCCCAAGTTCATAATAAATTGTGGTTTTACCTTTCTATGCGAAATATAACTTTGCCATTCCTTGGCAAAAGAGAATAAACACTGGGGTAAAGTACCTACAACATGTCTAAATGACTATCACTTTTCCCCATTTACTTATAGATCACTTTTTCGGCGATAAGCCGGCTACAACAAAATTCGACATCCCGACAGGATGACAGCCATGAATCACACCCCTTGCTAGCGATACTTCCGCTGCATAGCCTTTGACCTTTTCTAGCGACAACCAACATAGTTCGACTTAGAAATGTAAAGATATCCATATATAAGACAGACTCGTCCTACTCATACAAACACTACGTATAAATTCAGGCCATAGATATACTGAAGCAAGAACAATCTATTCCTACCCAGCTAAGAATAAATCGCAGTAGGCCTAGATCCGTCCGCGGAGTCCGATCGAAGATGACGGAACTCCTTTCAAGGGAAGTAACTCAAAAATGACTTCTCCTTAAGCACTTAAAAAAGGAAATACTTTGTTTACAAAATATTTGCGAACATAATAAGTATATAAATGTATTATATTGCAAGATAGTAAAGATTGCACTTTACAACAAGAAAACCAGAAATTGTTCTATAAGACCCTAAAGAACATGAGGAAAGAAAAACAATGCCCTCTCAAATTTATAAAGGACAAGCAAGGCAAATTGCTTACTGCCCCGAAGGAAGTAATGGAAAGATGGAAAGAATATTTCTCAGAACTCCTGGATGGTGAGCATGATGAAGCATCAGAAGTGATAACCACTGACACAGAAGAGGAAACCAATGATGGTGAAGATGACATAAAGATGGAAGAACTGAGGGCAGCACTAGAGAAAATCAAGATGGACAAAGCAGCAGGGCATGATGGTATAACACCAGAAATGGTTAAGTACATGGGAGCATCAGGCGACCTATTACTCTTAAAGGTCCTACAGGCAGCATGGTGCAACAAGACCATACCAAAGGATTGGGAGATTGCCATCATAACACCAATTTTCAAAAAGGGTGACAATCGACAATGTGGAAACCATAGAGGCATATCCCTTCTCAGTGTCCCTGGTAAAATCTACTCTAGAATCCTAGAGCAGAGACTCCGACGCCTAGCTGAGCCACAATTGGATGAGGTCCAGTGCGGATTCCGAGCAAACCGAAGTACTCAAGACCTAATCTTCACACTCAGACAGCTGAGTGAAAAGGCCCTTGAGTATAAGAGTGAGATCCATCTTTGTTTCATAGATCTGGAAAAGGCGTTTGACAGGGTCCCCTGGAGCAAACTTGGGACTGTTTGGCAAGGAAGAATATTCCAGCACCTCTGATTCATGCTATACAGAGCTTCTACAAGTCTTGCAGAAATTATGTGAGGACAGCAAACCATAAGTCAGAAGAGTTCAGGACCACCACTGGTGTAAGACAAGGTGATATCCTATCACCTTACCTCTTCATACTCCTTATGGACGATGTCATCAAGGCATGTAAGGGAGAACAAGAAAGTATTCAGTGGGGTACTGGAAGATGAGACAGGTCTATATTTCGGAGCTGGCATTTGCTGATGATGTTGCCCTGATTGCTAAATCAGAGGCACATCCCCAATCCAACCTGCAAGTCTGGAAGGAAGAGCTGGAGAAGAGAGGATTGTCATAAGCAGCTCTAAAACAAAATCCATGGTGATATGACGAGAAGAAAGAAGACATCAGATTAAGCTGGCAGAACAGGTCCTGGAGCAGGTCGACCACTTTAAATATCTCGGAGCTATTATAGACCGAAAGGGAGGCATCAAAGAAGAGTTGGCCACTCGGAAAGCAGCGGCTGGGAGACTTTTTCAGGCCATAAATCGTGGATTCCTCAGCAAGAAAGAGGTTGGTAAGAAAACGAAGATGGCTGTATACCGCTCCACCTATGTCCCAGTCTTGACATATGGATGCGAGTCGTGGGCAATGACTACAACCCACAAAAGCCAGATCCAAACCTCAGAAATGAGGTATCTGAGGAAAGTGGTTGAAGTAACAAGAAGAGACATGGTCCGCAACCAGACGATCCGTCAAGGCCTAAAATCCCATCCGCTGCAGACCCAAATAGAACAGTCCCAACTAAGATGGTTTGGCCATGTCTGCAGAATGGGAGAAGATCGGCTACCACGACAAGCATGGGAAACAAAGAGCCAGGGATCCAGACCTCCAGGACGACCCAGAGTCCGCTGGGAGGACAACATTAGACAATCTTTGAAAGACCGAGGACTAGAATGGAACCAGGCCAGGAAGAAGACAGCTGATAGAATGGTCTGGCGCTCTCTCTTCCAAACCTCTACACCTCACGGTAGAAGGGGAACGACTAAGTAAGTAGTAAGTATCAAGAGCAGCAGAAGCACATGGAGCAGGAGTCCAGTCTGACTTCCCGATAGTTTGGTTGTTGTCTTGTTTCGTTTGCGGATTTGAAATTTGAACGGGGTATTACTGGTGATTGTTCGTGCTATGTTTTCCAGTCTATAGGGTAGGACAGGTTATTTTTCACAGTTTGTGTCACACAAGCTTAATTTTATTTATCAGGCATGTCACACTCCCGATCCACAGAGTTGGACAGATTTCACACTGTTGTTGTACAACCTAATTTTATTTCACTGGGAGAAAACTGAAGAGTTCCATAGTGATTAAAAAAAATTTTCCCCACCCCTCTTCCCCCATTTTCTCTCCTTTATTGCCCACAGAGCCGCCACTGTAGCTGGTGCCCTTGTTGATGCCTGCATCAAAGCATTCATATACACTTGCTGCGGTGGCTTCTGTACCAGTTTGTTTTGCATGATGAGGTTGCCATCGCCATGTACAACATCAATTAGTCTCCTCTTACGATATGCCTGTGGGATCAGTTGACATATTCTGTCTGTGTCGACTCGGAGATCCAAAAGGATTTGCACGGGATGCATTGATCGTGGAAGAGCCAACGGAAAATACTGGCTTTGTTAATCCTGGCATTGACCTGCTGATTCCTTCATCCGTCTGTGGCAGTTTTTACTGGCTGATAGGGGGATGGGGTACGGCTTTACACTTTTAGAAACGGTAATCTTTATGCTGCCTTTAATTTCTCTTATTGATTTTTCAGGATCGTGCGACCACCGTTGCTGTTGGTCCCTTGCAGAAACATTCAGTGCCAACGTACTTTATGTGCCTTTGCAGTAGTAGTTTCTACACCAGTGTTTCTCAAGCGGTGTGCAGCTTTGCCAATGCGGCTGTCGATTTCTGTATCCAGTGAGAGTTTGTCATTGATGGTAGACCCTAGGTATGTGAAGTGGTGCACCACTGCCAATTCATAGTTATCGATAGTGATAACTGGTGCAGCACCCACATCCTGACTCAGCACATTTGTTTTCTTTAGACTTATTGTGAGGCCAAAGTCCTTGCATGCTTGTGTGAAGCGATTCATCAAGCTCTGAAGCTCCTGTTGGCTTTGAGTGACGACTGCAGCGTCATCAGCGAATAACAAGTCTCTTATAGTGACCCTTCTGATTTTTGTTTTTGCCTTCAGCCTTGCGAGATTAAACAGACGGCCATCTGACCTAGTGTGAAGGCTTATTCCGTCAGTTGCATATCTGAATGCATGTTTCAAGAGTAAGGCAAAGAAGATGCCGAAGAGGGTTGGAGCCAGAACACAGCATTGCTTAACGCTACTTCGTATATCAAAGAGCTGTGATGTGCTTCCAGCATATTGGACTGTTTCCTTCATGTCGTCATGGAGTGACTTTATCATTTCCAGCATTTTAGAAGGGCAGCCTATTTTCAGGCGGATTTTGAAGAGTTCATCCCTACTAACCAGGTCAAATGCCTTTGTGAGGTCTGTATAGGCGATATATAACGGCCTTTTCTGCTCTCCTGATTTCTCCTAAAGCTGGCAGAGAGAAAAGATCATGTCTGTTATTGATCTACCAGCTCGGAATCCACACTGTGACTGGATATATGCGCTCAGTGGGTCACGCAGTGACTGTACGGTTTCTTTGTTTATTCAGAGTATCCCGAGAGTGTTTATGCAACCGCTGCTTGGTATTAGATATTTTGCTTCACCTCCCCCCCCCCCTTCCCCCAATTGACAGAGTGGTTAGAGCGCTGGTCTGTTGCAGCAAATGTGCCGGGTTCGAAGCACGGTATCGTCACGCTCCAGTCTACCTAGCTGTTAACGGGTATCTGACTCTTCTCTTCACCCAGTAGGAGGAAAAATGCAGCGAAAAGGGGAACTGGTCATCCCACCTGTCCATGCTGGGATCTAGTATAGTGAAGTCTCTAACACTTCACTCCCCTGCGGCATTATATACTATGGGGACTTAATTTTACATTTACCTTCATTTACAACACAATCAATCTACCTTATCGTCACACCTTCATTTACAACACAATCAATCTACCTTATCGTCACACCTTCATTTACAACACAATCAATCTACCTTATCGACACACCTTCATTTACAACACAATCAATCTACCTTATCGTCACACACCTTCATTTACAACACAATCAATCTACCTTATCGTCACATCTTCATTTACAACACAATCAATCTACCTTATCGTCACACCTTCATTTACAACACAATCAATCTACCTTATCGTCACACCTTCATTTGTGACATCTAATCTTATTCATCATCAACAGTTTTGTAATGGCCCTGCTTAGATACGCCAGTTTGGCCTTTTGACGCAATATTTCCGCTTCACGGTACAGAACTCAGAGAACATAACTATTCACTCGGGAGTCTAAATATAATTATGACTTGCCAGATAGTAAATACGGCTTCTGTGGATTTCATGGATTTGGTCTCAGAAGGGTAATTTTTAAGACTGGCGCTTAAAACGATTTATTCTGGCTAATACGAGGATGGGTTTACAGTTGATAAAATAAAAATTACAGAGAAACATAACCAGTGAGTGAGTACAAAAACTGACACACTTTGCGGGATTAGTAACTAGAGAGAAATGGCAAACAACAATAGAAGAGATTAAAATTATAAATCTCGCTGTAGAGAAGAAGTCGGAACTACGCATTATTTGTAGTTATAGGAAATCGATTAAGGGAATAACGAATATAATTAATGAGATACTTGGTCTAAAATGCAGACAGCCAAACCGGATTATCATGCATAGTACCGCTTGAACAAGTACAGGTAGTTCCATAACAGATGGTGCCGTAGGGGAGTGAAGTGTTAGAGACTTCACCATACTAGGTCTCAGCTTTATAAGGTGAGGGTGACCAGATCCCTTCCACGTTGCCTTTGCTTTCTCTAACTTTAGAGCAGAACCAGGTACCCATTTAACAGCTGGGTGAACTGGAGCGTACGCAGCAATGTTTTGAACCCGGTAACTGCCGCGAGAGGCAAGCGCTGTAACCACGCTGTCGAGCAGACACACTCACGCTTGAACAACAGAATGAATGTTGGGCGTAAGGGAGACTACCACGGAAGAGGTACAGCTAAGGCGTGTGTGAAGTATGTAGAGACATTGCGCTTTATTTATTTATTAACCCTCAGATTCCCAGTTGAGCCTAGATACCATCAGACAAAAAGGTCTTTATATTTGGACTTGTGTCCTAATATAACCAACGGACCTTATGTCTAAGTTGAACGGGGCGCGCCTCACCAAAACGAAGCAAAACTCTTACTTTTTTTAAATGTTGAGCTTAGGCCTTCAAGAAATTCCCACGCCTTCACGTGCTGTGCCATCCATTGAAGATCTTTCCAAACCAAGTTACCTCTGCCGTGTCTGTCTCAATTCCCTCCGTATAGTATTTTTTAGTTTCTCCCTATCTTTCTCTTGCCCTACAGATTTCAGAACAAGGACTGTCTTGCAATGCTAACAGTTGGTTTCCTTTAATGTGGTCGTATCCAAATCCAGCGTCTTTTTTGTTTTTTCTCGTCTTGTTCAGCTGGTACAGTATTTGGTTCTTTCCACCAGCTCAGCATTGGTGATGTTGTCGTAACATTTCAATCCTTCGGTAATGCACAAGCACCCATTTATTAAAGTCTGTAACTTCTTGCAAGTTGTCTTTGTTCTGCATGTTTCACAGCCGTACACTGGACTACCTTGACATTTGTGTCGACAGTTCTTATTTTTATGTTCGACTTGATGCGCTTTAATTTCCATGTATGTTGCAATGTAAAAGCTCGTTCCGTAATTTTTTATTTGAAGAAATGGTTAAATCTCACGTAAGTTTACTCTAATAAAACGGGAGCAACGCCGTATCTCTATTGATGCTTAATGCAACAGTGAAAGAAAAAGAAGACGTGAATAAAAACGTATTTTTCAATTCCTCTTCCTTGTTTCTGTGAGGCAGTTCTTTATACTTCCTGCTTGTTATTTTCTTACATTATCAGAAAAGTACCAGTGACTATCCCATATGTCTGTCGGCTGTCTGTCTATCTGCCGCCATGGCTTCAGTCTGTTTAGGTACATATCTGAGTATTTCCACTGCTTCGTGCGTTCTTCTGTCTCTATATGTGGAAATGAAAATAAATCAAGCCCCGCATTAAACAAAGAACTTGCAAGTCAGACAACAGGTTGTGTTTCATCTTGTAAAAACTGATAGAGTTTTACCAAGCGCAGATACATTAGCAATCGGGAAGCATATGCATATTTACCAGCTCAGCAGAAGTGAACAATTGTAATCTTCAGACTACGCACAGTTCACAACAAATTATGGTTCCATCTATTAACAAGCTAAAGATAGGAACTACTGATGCGTTTAACTGTGACACCGATAAAATGACTGCTGAACATCAGCTTCAAAGGTGCCTAACATATGAGGAACTGAGAAAGCGCATGTGGCCATCACACCAGTACCATCTTGGAAAACCTCTACGGAGATACCAAACAACCTCAAACTGACCACTGCTTTCTTTTGACCATATTCAAGATGACGACAGGGGCGTCAACGAAGCCGAAGCCAAATTGTGAACACGGAGACAGAACAAAACTAAAACAAAGAAATTACTGACTTCCACACATTTGTGCTTGTGCAGAATAGAAGACTTGAAATGGTATGACAAAATCACAAATGTGAAACCTATGGAAACACCAAGCAAATATCAGTGGAACAAGAATACGTTTCAAATTGTTTCTAAATCGTGTTGTACTATACGACTAGTGCACGTACACTGCACGCAAATAATATTCCTTTGTTAAAGGCGTTATTTTTAGGAGCATGGAACCTACCCCCTTTATCTGGCCCCATTGCATGAAACCTGCACCCAAGCATTCACGTGCTGTTACAGCTGTTGGCTTTCATATCACTTTGTTTACCATATAATGTTGCCAGCCCCATGGACATTATAGATTCTCTAATATTGTCCTCCCAGCGAACCCTGGTTCGCCCTGGAGGTCTGGATCCCTGGCACTTGATTTCCCATATTTGTCATGGTAGCCGATCTTCTCCCATTCTGCAGGCATGGCTAATTGGTACTGCTGTACTCGGGTCTGCAAGGGCAGGGTTTTGAGGCCATAACGATCTCGTCTAATAGCTGACCATGTCTCTTCTTGTTACTTCAACCACCTTCCTCAGATACCTCATTTCTGAGGTTTGGGGCTGGCTTTTGTGGGTTGTAATCATTGCCCATGACTTGCATCCATATTTCTTTCCAGAATCCTCCATTATTATATTTTGGCCAAAGAGTTGCCAATCTTATTTTTTAAGTTTAAAAAAAAAATGTTAGTTAACAGTGATCTTGAACTAATCTTGTCCTAATGGAATGTTCAAGTATGTCCCCGTTTGATGACTTCGCTGAGTTTGGTATGTTTAGCAGCAGTGTCCCGAGGAAATATTTGTGTCGCTGACATTTTTTAATCTGTTGGTTTACTCATTATTGAGAATTCCCAATCCCCACAACTGTATTGGTTTCTACATAAGACCGCCAGTTTTTTTAATTTTCTTTTCGTTTCCTAAATGCTCATGGAAACCTGTTTTAACTTGTGTGATTCGATAATTTATTTATTGTTGTCTCCACATCTTCCATTCTCAGTTAATAGGATAGTTAGATATTCCATCGATTACTGAGAGCAATTGATCAAGTCGTAGCTGATTAGCAAGTTCGCTTTGGAATGGAGCCAAGTGGTCGATATATATGTTTTTTCATTATTAACTTACACATGTAGGAGAAATTTCACAAAGCAGCCGTAACGAGAGGTGTGGCTGTACTTATATTTTAAAAAGTACCACGGATTTTCTTTGTTTCATCCGTCATATTCGTTCCCCCGCGGATCATAAGGCTGCAAATGCTGCTTGAAACTAATCTCTGTCTGAATTAGGCCATTGAGGTTCCTGTTGCTGTAACTTCATCTTGTACCGTTCATCTGTCAGATGATCATTGACGTCTGCACAGTTCTCCCCTATGTCTTATATCTGGTTATCATCCTCATTATTTTCCATTGGGCTTCTCACGGACCATGGAACCACCACTACAGCTGCTCCCCTTGTAGGAAGCATCAACATTCTCTTGCAGCTGTGGTTTCTGTGGTAATTTGTTTGACACGATTGAGGTTGCCAGCTCCTTGCACAACCTCATATTAGTCGCCTTGTTCGATAGGCCTGAGGGTGCAGTAGTCCTATTCTTTGTCGTCTTCGGAGACACCCCCGGGAATTGCACGGGGCCATGTCTGGTTATTCTGATCCGCTGTTTTGTTATTTGTCGTCATTTTCCGTTATCAGGAATTCTGAACCTATTTGCACTCACACCTCCCGTGATATTGAACTAAATTTATACACCTCCCGTACTTCCATAACTTAACCAGTAAACCAATCAAGGCATAACTAAGATGTCACGACAGGATCTTTATTTCTAGCCAATTTCTCTCATACACAGATCGTCTAAAGGTGGCACTGAGCGGCGTTTCGTTGATTACAAACATACATACACATAAAACTATTTAGTTTGATTGTAAACTTTGGAATCGACCGAAAAAAGCAGTTGCAATAAATTTTCAGTGAGATACTTTGCACTTCCCCTGTTTCCCTTCTGCGCCTTCCCTGGCGTGGTGAACCCCACAGGTTAAGAACCCCGGCTCTAGATGGAGTAGTTGTTGTCTAGAACTCCAGATCAGTGACCCGCAGCCTGTTTTACTTCACGGCGCACGAAAGTGCCCTTCAAAATTCCACAGCACGATATAATTAATATATAAATATTGAAAGAGCGGTCCGATTAGCAGAGTGGTTAGAGCACTGGTCTCTTGCGGCAAAGGTGCTGAGTTCCTAACACTGGCGCCATGGTCCAGTCTACCCAGCTGTTAATGGGTACTGTGGCTGGCTGATTATATACTGGTGCGAGATGGATAGATGTAAACTTTGAAAGTATGAATAAGTACCAAACTGCCCAAGATAGCCGCACTGAAATTTGGCTCGAAGAAAATCTGCAGAAAATGTAAGTATAACTTCCGCAGGAAGGAAATAGAGTGAGAATCACTGGCAGATCTATTTATAGGGATACTGGAAATTAACTGTCTCTTAGCAGGTTGAGAATCCTCTGAGTAGACTAAGAGCTAGTAGGTATCCAGGCCACTTTTCCCTAAGGTACTGAATTATTAGAAAGAGCCCCCATTAATTAAATACAAATATGTCATCATAATCTTACAGTATTAGACATCACTGTAACACCAAAGAAAAGTCAGCAAAACTAATCTTGATTTTAGAAAATTACAATGAAACTTTACTGATGAAAATAAAAAATTTGTCATATGTACAGAATATGTGTCAGTCAAATATGTATAAAATTTACGATAATCAAAAATGCAATAGTGTCTATAGTTACTGACAGTTTGTCTCAGGACTTATAGAATTTCACTTGAGTTTTGTTAACAAAGACTATTTATATCTCATCATTAGGACTATGAAGAAGTTGACTACAGTGGTTTGTTCTTGATGGTGTAACTTATCTGGATTCCTGACTGCAAACCCGGTCACCCCCTGATTTCTCCAGGTGTAAGAAAAGGGTTGTGTGTTAGGTGCAGATCTATCTCAGGGGTTTGAAGTTCTCTTTCCCTGATCCAAGTTTCTCGTCATCGATAAGAAAGAAGCTCCTGGTATAGACTACCCTAAAGAACTTGGGAAGATACGACACGACTTCGGTAATCCTCCATTTGGGAGAGATTAATTATCAATTCTTTGTGTCGCCCGTCCGTCAGAATTCACAGTACGAACGTTAAGAATTGGAACGTTAAGAATTGGGCGCGCAGGCCCGTCTAACATTCTGCCCTTCCATTCTCACTTATCTTGCATACTATACCCTTTCATTCCCACATGTTACTTTAAGCAGTAAATTAAAGGCATAAAACAATATATAGGTTATATAACAGCATACAATGACATTACCCAATCAGTTTATACATTTGAGACAAAAACAATATGTACGCCATAAGGTTATTTACCGTCTTGCTTAGTCAAATATCAGATATATCATAAAAGACATCTTCAACATGTACAGTTAACCACTATCACTACAAGTCCTTCATAACACATTGTGTCTGCTTAATTTCTACCATGTTTCTCAAAGTATTACAAAAAAATCACAACTCTTGTTACAATCAGTACTCAGTGCTTCTGGCTCTACTCATTATCAAGAAATGGAATGTACAGTGATGCAAAGCCATTCATATTTCTGTAATATTATTATGATTAAAATGCACCAGCTGCATTTAATTATCTATCTCAATGCATTTTGGAAGTGAATTATTCCTTTAAAAAATTTGGAGCATTAAAATACTATCTCAGCACACCCAAATATTAGCAAATATGCTTTACATATATATGCTTTTTTCCATTCAATGGCAAAAAACTCAGGGAAGACAACTTATCCATGGAATGTTGGGATTTTATTTTATTTTATTATTTAAGTAATATTTATGGGGAGCCGCGCTGGTGTAATGGTTACAACGTTGTACTGGC
This sequence comes from Oreohelix idahoensis, assembly GCA_024509875.1. Classification (NCBI taxonomy): domain Eukaryota; kingdom Metazoa; phylum Mollusca; class Gastropoda; order Stylommatophora; family Oreohelicidae; genus Oreohelix; species Oreohelix idahoensis. Next base: position 35,145 of record JAMPIV010013190.1, read on the forward strand.
TGTCGTGAAACATTCTAAATCCACATATCTAAATTAAAAAGTAAATGTAAAGCCTAACGAATTAATTCAATAAAAGGAAAGAAGAATGGTGAAAGACCAGTGCTTTCTCAATGGCATACGCCAGCGTGTATACCGCCGTAATGGCTGAACAAGAAAAACCCCTTTTTTATGCTCCGTCTGCATAATTGTAACGCTTTCACGTTTACCAGTAAAGCCTACTGCATCAACTACACGCGTTTAAAAAAAAAAAAAAAAAAACCGGTACTGTGTTTCTTAGAAAACCTTGAGATAGACACACTGCGTAATGACCTAGATTACATTAATGTCATTTTATGCACTACGAAAAGACAGACGGCCTTAGAGAGAGAGAGAGATGTAAGGAGGAACGCATGCAATACTACCACAGCAATACACGACTATCCTAGAATACATATTTTGAACGGAGCCACTTAGCCCCATTAAACTTATATATTTGGGTGCCTTAGGACTTGCTGACAAAGAATATGTTAAGTGTTATGCACATAGTCTAATAATTAACAAATTATAGCCAAAATATTATAGGGGTGTTGTCTGACAGCACCAGATCATATTTGCTCATGTTTGGATACTGCTTTAGGGGAATGAGGCCACTATTAAATCCGATTTGATTGGTTTAGAATTATATGTAAGGCGAAACATGATTAGTCGGCTGCAAATACTATTTTTGGTTGTTAAGGGAAACGTAGGAAGGGTAAATTTTTTCAAATGCTTTTGTACACATTGTCTTATTGGCTAGACCAGTTGATATAGTCAATTAGGAGCGACTGTTTTCAGTGCCACTTTTTGAAATTAAATTGTGTAGAAAAACAAGTACGTTGAGATCCAGTTCATATTTTTCTAATGAAAGCCTGGGACAGAGGTAGATCGGAATTGTGCCATAACTCATCGCCAGTCAACGTATTTGTTTAATATTTCCTTGAATTGTGGTAAGCTAGACATATTTGATCTCTTTTAGATGAAAATTGAATGTGAATTGATAATTTATGTCTGTATGTGTGTGGTTCAGTAACAAATATGAGGCAAAGTCTAGATATTGCTCCAACCTGAACAAAACTTGCCGGAGAGGAGTATAACTGCATGGGATTGCCAAATAGTACTATGACACCTATCTTATTGAATAGAAGGAAATAATGCTGGAATTGCAGAGGCGTTGTAACCATTAGGGAGAGGAATACTGGTGTATGTTGTTACATGAGAAGCTAACAGTTGGCCTACAGTGCTGAACTCAGTGTTTGTTATGTATTGTGCTTCAGTGTGGAAATAGATTATAAATTAGTTCTGAAGTAGGAGGTACAACCTTCTTGTTTCAGGGACCGTGGTAATAACGTATTGAAGCAGCACCTGGTCTGAGTTTTGCTGAATCCAGAGGCTGGTAGCATACTCCTTGGTCAAGATAGTGACCAGTATTGTTTCTCAAGGAAACGGTGAAGCAAGCGAGCAGTGGAGACTGTTTCCTGCCGCCCACACAGAAGTTAAGAGTTCGTGGCCAGAGCAGCTCAATCTTGTGTATACCCCCCTCTAAAAGTGACTTTACCTTAATTCAAGAGGGACATTTATTTGTTTCAAATCAAAAGAAACTGTGAACCTTACCAATATTATTTCCACTAGAAACAAACACTTGAAGTCATGATGACAAACAACAACTTAGCTTGAAAAGCCAGTATTACCTCATAGTCCTACATCACAGCTTACACACATATTGCAATAATAATATATGTCAATACAAAGATCCTATCTATAAATTGTGTACATACATCTTGTGATTACAATTGATTGTGATTCCTGGTTCACTTTGTAGTTGAATCAGGATATCTATTATTGAAAGGAATTAATACATATTTTTAAAAGTTACCCTTGACTTATTAAGATAGTCTTATAGAGTGTTATATGTATGTGAGTGTCACAGTGTGGTAAAGTGTTGTGGATTAAATTAAATTGTTTATCTGTCTGTTGGTTGTTGTGAACATACACTTCATCATTATCATACCCTAGACATTCAACGTAGTCATCACAATATTCCAGAATAAGTCTGACTGAGGTATAAATGTGGTAGCAAAGTAAGGTCATCTGTAATACACCTGACTTAATTGATACACATACCTTCACAGCTGATCTCAGTCAGTACACTAAGTCCCCTATAAATATTTATAACATCCCACTTTACAACACTGGCGACCAGGTGTTCATGGTTCAAACCCGGGCGTCGGCGTTTGAAGAAATGTTTACGGCCGGAAATTTGACTGAATAGCCTGAACGGCTCCTGTGATAAACCCTCTGTGGTTGGGAAGGAGCGAAGCTCCTGACCGGGTTGGAAGGAAAGTCCTCAGGTTCCCCAGCCTCGCAATGACATGTCATTGGGCCGAAGGGCTGAAAGCCCAAGTGCCGCTGGTTAAGGGAAAAAAAAAAAGTAATATTTATGATACAATGTGAGAATAAATGAATTCAGTATGAAAGGTGACAGAAAGGAAGGGCAGAATGTCAGACGGGCCTGCGTGCCCAATTCTCAACCCTTTGAAAATAAAGTTCGTTCGTTCGTTCGTTCGTTCGTTCGATTTAGTTAACAATGACATCAAGGGGAGATAATTCATCAAAATAGAAAGTAGTGTCTTATGACACTTAAGGCAGATATGTGTCTATCAAATGCACACAAAATTCAGTCTTACTAGTTGGTTATACTCATGAAAAATAACAATCTATAATGATATTACATAAGTGTAAAAGAATGTAATCAATATAAATATATATATTTATCTCACTCACCCGTTCGGCTGTAATTTTGCCTTTTGTCAAAATGAAGTCTTACGCGCTAGGCTGCTTTCATTTGAGTTGAGTTCTTTTCATGACCAAAGTTTTTGGATTGCAGTGCCGGAGAATGGTTAGTGAAAATCTTAAATACTGAGAAGCATTGAAATCCCATTTTACTAGAAACAGATTTATGGGACCACACACACCCATTTTTCTATACCATTTCCCATCTTAAATTAACTCCTGGACACTCCTTTCATTTGAATTTGGTCTCGGCAAGATACCTTACTTTACCGTGTGAAAACTCATTACATCTTTGCTACCGCGACGATAGTCACCATATCTCAGTCCTATTAATGACTGAAGGTCCCCAACAACCTGTTCTAGGCAACCGATTTGCACAGGTGAGTGAAATTGAAACTATCATCCAACTTTCGGGTGACAGCAACTGGAATTTGTGTGCAGGGAAGATTTAATGAACACACACTTTTACTATTAAAATGTAGGTTGAAAAAGAGAAAAAAAAAAGAATGAGAGAAAAATAAATCGAGAGAGCGAAAGAAAAATATCGCTCGTGACAGGTACCTGACTCTTTTTGAGATTAGGGAAGGAAAAGGCGGTGAAGAAGGGCGAGATTCTTTGGTAATATATTTTACCCATATAACTGGACACTCGTTGCGGAGCCCAGGGTTAGCTCTCCACCGCAGGTCCGTGTTTATTATTACTTCTGGCATTCTGATACAAAGGATGTGATGGAAACATCTGTTTCTGAAGCTCTGGCGAGATATTCTTGGTGCCACTTACGTGTTGGAACAACTTTATTCTGTTTTCCTCAGAGCAGACTAGTTTCAGATTTGTGTGAGGTAGTTGAGGGCAAATCTGGCTTTGTAAGTATAACAATAATGTTCTGCTTGGTTCATCCATCTCTATGATACTTCATAAAGATCCTAATTTGTTCATGCGTCCTTGTGTTACTTCCCAAAGATGTATAACTGTGAACTTCTTCAGGTAACTGACTTTTTTTAATAGGCAGGGCCTGATTTGGCTGCTTCTACTTCTTGTTTTTCATCCATTCTTTCTGTCACGATGTCATTAGTTTTTTGCTTTTTTTCCCCGTGTTCTTTCTTTCATCTGTTGTTTGTGCATCATGAGACGTTGCAGATGGGTTGCTTATTGGCTTCCATTTCAGTGCAAGTACTGCGGTCTGGTATTCTGTTCTTGTGCCTTACTCTACATTTTTCTTATTTCCCCCATTCAACCACGTGATTTGACCTCTGTTTCTGGTCGTTCCGTTTTGCAGGTTGTATCATGCCCGTGCAGGTAATCGTGATACATCCTGACAGTGTCCGGTCTTACTCTCTGTTTCTCATTCCTTCACAGGCGCTGTTTTGTCTGTGACCTTCATCTCTTCGGTTCTCACTAGCTTTTTGTGGGCTTTATTGGGTGCTGTCAGGGACAAAGATGTTCGTTCTCAGAGTTGATTCTCATTCGTAGGAGTTGAATTTTCTTTATTGTTCGCAGATTAGCGTTCATGCTTCACACTAAAAGCACACTGTTAATCAGCATCATCAGTTGCCATCTCCGCAATGAAGGTCGGCTGCAATGGAACTCCGTCTTCTGCCTCTTGTCTTGATGGTGCACTCTTTTTGTTATGTCTCCATTGCGTTCTGTAGGGCATACGTGGTAAGGTACCAATCTCTTCCACGCTGGCCAGCCGTTATCTTTTTTTATGTCCGACACGCCTCTAGTGCGCCACACACTTTGCTTTTCGCTTTGTGTGGTGTTGATCTATTTAGATTCCTCCATCTCACTCACCGTCTCAGTCTTTGTGTTCTTATTTAAAAAAATTGTCACAAAGAAAAGTCAGTTAAACAGTAAACCAAAAGCCTCAAGCTTTAACACCTCAGGCGCCCCCCCCCCTCTCCCCCTTAAAAACATTATTTTGTTTGTCTTCTTCTTCTTCTGCGTTCAGTTTGTAGTCATGCTAAATCTGCAGGCCTGTCGCCAGGACGAAGTCCACAGTCTTTACCAGGTCGGCGCGGCAGCCCCATAGCTTCTGCTGGAGCTCAGCACCCCTTGGCCAGGTCACACATCGCGGTTCATCGTAGGTTGGACAGTTCTGGAGAATGTGTTCTGGGGTCTGGATTCCTGTTCCGCATGGGCATTCATTTGTGTGGAATATCTTGAGGCGATAAAGATGTCCTAGTAGTCTGCAGTGGCCGGTTCTCAGGCGGAACATTGTGGTCTGTTGGTATCTGTTTAGATGGTGTATTGGGTCATCTCTGCTGTATATATCCCCTTCCTCCTTCCACTGGTTTTTGTACTTGTTGTGGATTATGGTTTTTGCTTCCCGATACGGCAATGGATGGCTGTATTGTTCCATTTTACTGCCACTTCTTGATAGAGCATCTGCTTTCTCATTACCAGCAATTCCACAATGGGAGGGTAACCACTGAAGGGCAATGGTTGATGACCTTTGGATGATGTTAAGCTCAGATCTGATCTCATTCATCATGTTATCATTTCTGGTGTTTTGTATTGATTCCAGTAATGATCTGCAGTCGGTGAAGATTACTATCTTAGCTGGTGGTTGTTGTTCGGGTCTGGTGAAAATTTTCAGGGCTTGCAGTAGTGCCATAGCTTCTGCCCTGAAATTGGAGGAGAACTTTCCAGTTGGGAAGGCCTTTCGGATGATCTTTCCATTTAGGAATCTTATAAAAATGCCCCCACCACCGTTCTTTACTGCCCCCTCAGCGGATCCATCTGTGTATGCGTGTGATTTTGTTTGTAATTGTCTCTGCATTTTGCACCTCAGATATGTGACAGTCCAGAAAGAATGCTAAAGGGAAAACACTTTAAGTGAATATTCTGTGCGGAACGATTGGCAACGTTCTTTCGGAGATTCATAAAGTCTAGTCCAGTCATATTTTCCCAGAGTCACGTAACAACTGATAAAAACATCCTTCTGCGGGGCAAGTATCAAAGTTCACAGGTCAAGTTCTCGGTAATCTTGAAAAGCTATTAATTTTAGCGCGGCGACCTTATGTAACTTGACGTGAACTTTAACATTTTGCCATTGCAGCAGATTGTAAGGAAGGAATGGACAAAAAGAAGGGTGTGGGGTGGTGTTAGTTCAGGTAAATTGGAACGCCACGAAGTTGTTTTTATTATGGTATCGTGGACTTTGATCTCTATTAATAGACAGTTTTAAACACATGCTCGCGAACTTGGTGTGAGGGAGGAGGCAGTTTCTAAGCTTAAAAGATAGAAACGTTAACGAATCAATGTTAACGTTCTTATCCTTTCCACCCCAGGTCCGCACTCACTTCTAAAACTTAGACGGTAAGCACGGGTTTCAAATATCTTCACATTACGTATGCGTTGTGTTTATATCACCTACTTATACCACTACTGTGACCGTTGGCATCCATTATTCCACGTTTTTTAACTGTTGTTTTATGTTCTTAAAAGGTTGAAATACAGACGCCCTTCGTTCTGTATGAGTGTGCGTGTGTGTATCTATGCGTCAGTCCTGTCTCCCCCACCTTTTCGTCCCACGTGTCCGCCAGTCTGTTCTGGACCTGCTGCTTGTATTTTCTTTACCATCACGGTGTTTGCATGTTTTTGTCCCCAAACAAACAATATACATATACGTTCATATTTGTTGCATTTGTGGAAAGTTACGGAGTTGCAAGCCATCTCTTGTTTCTACTAGCAAATATTACTTTGCGATGGTTGATAGGCAGTGGCGGATCTACATTTTGGGGGCCCTGAAGCTTGAACTCTTATAGGGGCCCCTTTTATTTAAAAAAACAAAAAAATTGTGAGGATGGGAAAGAAATGTATTATAGAGATAGATGGACTTGGAGGACCTGAAGTTCAAGCTTTATAGTAGATCCACAACAAAACACATATAAAAACTGAAGACAAATGAATGAATTTTCAAAAAAGAAACAACTCTGCTGGGAGTTGAGTGCAGAACATTTGCTTGGAAGGCATATGTTCTGATCACTAAACCAGCTTAAGCGCAGTAGTAATATTGGGGAGCACTTCAATTAGGTGTTGCTCACAAATAAGCTGAAGAACGTCTGCGCATTGCATTTTAGATGGCGTGTTTTCTGTGTTCTGGGATTTCCTAAGGTGCAAATATTCTTTGAGCTGATAACACTCGTTTACTAATTTGTGGTCAATATCATCTTTGTAATACGATATTATAAGTTTAATACTGTCCTCATCAATTTCAGAATTGTTCACCAATTCTGAGAGGAACTTGAACCTTTTCGCAATCTGCTCATATGGGTCAATCCTCTTGCGTAACTGGATTATCAAGCAGTCATAGAGTTGATATAGAACTTCTATCCAAAGTTTGTCAGCTCCTCTCAAAGAAGCAATACCACTTGTTCCATCTGAAAATGTCCTTGTAACAATGCGTTTGGAAGCATCAGAATAACTTGAAGTGATATCTTCACACAAACCTTTTGCTTCTGATTCATAGTGTGCAATCCTATCGGCTGAATTTTCTCTGAGTTCTTTAACAAACGGAAGTAAAGATGAAAGCAGAAGATAACCTTCTTACTTACTTACTTAGTCGTTCCCCTTCTACCGTGAGGTGTAGAGGTTTGGAAGAGAGAGCGCCAGACCATTCTATCAGCTGTCTTCTTCCTGGCCTGGTTCCATTCTAGTCCTCGGTCCTTCAAAGATTGTCTAATGTTGTCCTCCCAGCGGACTCTGGGTCGTCCTGGAGGTCTGGATCCCTGGCTCTTTGTTTCCCATGCTTGTCGTGGTAGCCGATCTTCTCCCATTCTGCAGACATGGCCAAACCATCTTAGTTGGGACTGTTCTATTTGGGTCTGCAGCGGATGGGATTTTAGGCCTTGACGGATCGTCTGGTTGCGGACCATGTCTCTTCTTGTTACTTCAACCACTTTCCTCAGATACCTCATTTCTGAGGTTTGGATCTGGCTTTTGTGGGTTGTAGTCATTGCCCACGACTCGCATCCTTATGTCAAGACTGGGACATAGGTGGAGCGGTATACAGCCATCTTCGTTTTCTTACCAACCTCTTTCTTGCTGAGGAATCCACGATTTATGGCCTGAAAAAGTCTCCCAGCCGCTGCTTTCCGAGTGGCCAACTCTTCTTTGATGCCTCCCTTTCGGTCTATAATAGCTCCGAGATATTTAAAGTGGTCGACCTGCTCCAGGACCTGTTCTCCCAACTTAATCTGATGTTTTCTTTCTTCTCGTGATATCACCATGGATTTTGTTTTAGAGCTGCTTATCTTCTTCTTCTTCTTCTTCTCGTTCGCTGTTGTTTAGTAATGTCTACACAAGAAGTCCAGTTCTCTGGATGTATGTTGCTGTGGTTGAAAGTTCTTCAAGACTCCCAAACAGCTTTGTGTGGATGTGCGTCTCTGTGGGCCAATGTTCAGTTCGCAATTGACTAAGCATGTGGCAGTCTTGCAGGATGTGTTCGGCTGTCTGTGCTGCCTGTCCACACGTACATAGGGGTGATGGGACCAATCTCAGTCTGTATAAGTGACTGTTCAGTCTATTGTGTCCTGTTCTCATACGGAACAGGATCACCTGTTTTGCTCGATCAAGATATTGATAGTTGTCTCTTTGTTGATCAATTTTCCTGATGGCCTTGATAAGGGTCTTCTTTTCCTGGAATGTGATTGTTTGTTCTTTTTGTTCCTGTGTTGCTCCCTCTTTTGCTAACATATCTGCTCTCTCATTTCCTGGTATGCCACAGTGTGATGGTATCCACTGTAGCACTACCCTTCTTTTGATATTTACTTCGCATAGGACTTTGTTTAATTCTGGCAGTTTATCACTGTTGAGGGCTTGCAGAACTGACATTGCATCGGTAAGGAATACAACCTGCTGACATTGGCTTATTGTGTTATTTATTATTCCTGCAGCAATGCTTATGGCCTGTACTTCAGCAGCATAGTTTGAACAGAATATTCCAGTAGGTGAACAGGTGGATTCATTTTCTTTGTCTGGATAGACCACATAAACTCCTGCGCCTCCGTTCTTCACTGCTCTGGTTGCAGATCCATCAGTATATACTTGGTGTGGTGAAGTGGGATGTTATAAATACTTATAGGGAACTTAGTGTACTGACTGAGATCAGCTGTGAAGGTATCTATATCTATTAAGAGTATTGTATTATAGATAACCTTACTTGCTACCACATATCTATATATCTCAGTCAGAATTATTCTGGAATAGTGTGATGCTACGTTATGTGTCTAGGGTATGAGTATGGTGAAGTGTAAGTCACAACAACAACAGACAGATAAACAATTTAATTTAATCCACTACTCTTGACAACACTGTGACACTCACATACATATAACACTCTACAAAGATATCTTAAAAGAGTCACTGATAAACTTTCAAATAACAATATGTATTCATTACTGGCATGAATGAATATGTGTCCTGATTCAACTACAAGGGAACCAGGAAGCACAATCAATTTAAATTACAAGTTATGTACAGAATGTATTTAATATGAATATTGTAGTGACATATATTATTACAAATGTTCTATGTGTGTCAGTTGTGTAGTAGTAAAATGAGGTAATACTGGTTTTGTTTTGTTCAAGCTCTGTTGGTATTTGTCATCATGACTTCAATAGTTTGTCTTTAGGGACCAGTATTGGAGATGTTCACAGTTCCTGATTTTAAGACAAGTAAATTCCCCTCTTAATGTTAATTTTAAAAAGTCAGTTCAAGATGAGGGGACATAATGTTGAGCTCAGCTGGCCAATTCGCTTATCTGGCGTGATGGCGGCAGGAAAGGACTCCTCTGCTCGAATTCTCCTCTGGGTTCAGGAGACACCTCACTGATAGCTAAAAAGACCAAGGAGTATGCTGTCCGACTCAGGATTCAGCAAAGCTCTGACTAGGTGCTGCTCAGTACCATCAAGACCACTGTCCCACAATTCATACGAATAACACAGATACGTTGATTAGCAATGAATTCTGGCACAAACTGGCACAAATTTCCATCTGCCTATGTTCCAGGCTTTTATTGAGCAAAATATATGCTGGCTTCAACGCACTGATGCTTTATCAAGCTATTTTAAACAAGTGGTTTCGAACTAACGCTCCCAAGTGTGTATATCAGCGAGTCTGACCAATGAGCCACGTTTCGACAAGTGTTTGAAAAAATGTTACCTTTTCCCGTTCCCCTAACAACCAAGATAGTATTTATAGCCCGACCAATCGTGGTTAGGCTTTCATTTGTTGCGCTCCAATCAATTTGGAGTTTACATGGTAGGCTATTTCTGTAACGTAAATTTTTTTCAAACACGTTAAAAAAAAATCTTATGAGCAGAAATGATTTTATGCTGTCAGGCACCCCCAATATTTTATTTTGGGTATAATTTATTAATTCCTGGACTATTTGCGTAACGTTTTACATATTATTTGTCAGCAAGCCCTAAGGAACCCAAAAATACTAATTTAAAGGAGCTACGTGGCTGCGTTCAAAATATGCAATTTCTTCTACCTCCTGTTTCGAAGATGTGCTGTCTGGGTACTGTTATGTGTTCAAACGTAAACCCATCTATTGTTATCTTTTCTAATAAGAGTCTGTTATGATTTATAAACCTAACTCTGGGAAAGGGTAGTGTATTTTATCACTGTCCGTCTGAAAAAAAATTAGTGCATGTAGACTTACACGCGTGATGGCAGCATTTGCGTATCGCGCGAAGCGTGTTTAGTGTTCGGCTTTCTGCCTCTCCCTTCTCGCTATCCTTTAGTCCAACTGTTCGTTCGTTTTGGTAACGAAATATAATTAATGTTAGGATTAATTTAGGTCATTACGCAGGGCCTCTCAATGCTTTTCCAAGAAATACAGCACACGTTTCATTGAAGAAAGCGGGTAATAATACAGTAAGCTTTTATATCAACGTGAAAGCGTTACAATTTGCAGACGAAGCAGAAAACAAGGGGGATTTCGAGTACATTCCTTGTGACAGCACTGTCATTTTACCATTGCTCTTCTCTTTATTAATTTTATTTGTTAGGCTTCATATTTACCTAATAATTTATATATGTGGATTAGAATATTTCATGACACCTCCCCTCTTAAAACAGACATTATATGTCAGTCCTTTATTCTATATACACATAGAGAAATTTATTATTATTTCTGGGGTTTACGGTGATTCTCATCACACGGATGGCGGCTTAAAAAAATCCGCTCCCAGATTGGTTTTTTCCAGATATATATTCAATGCTAAAATTATATGGAGCCAGAAGCAAAGACCATCGGAGTAACCTAGAGTTCTCATGCTTAGCCTGTGCTAAAAAACGATAAAGGTTTGTGGTCAGTTTGCAACTTAAATGCCTTCCCATATAGATAAATATTGAATTTCTTTATTGCCCATATTACTGCAAGACATTCTTTTTCGCTAGTTGAGTAGTTGATTTCAGCTTTATTCAACTTTCTGCTAGCATATGCCACTGGGCTTAATTCCCCATCCAATGCATCTGATTTCTGTAGTAAAGTTGCACCTAACCCAATATTACTTGCATCCGTCCTTACTATGAATTCTTGACTTAAGTCAGGTAATTTCAAAATGGGTTTACTTGTGAGCTTTTCCTTCAATTCTTGGTAAGTCATTTCACATTGTGGTGTCCATGTAATGCGATCTGGATGTGAAATGACTTACCAAGAATTGAAGGAAAAGCTCACAAGTAAACCCATTTTGAAATTACCTGACTTAAGTCAAGAATTCATAGTAAGGACGGATGCAAGTAATATTGGGTTAGGTGCAACTTTACTACAGAAATCAGATGCATTGGATGGGGAATTAAGCCCAGTGGCATATGCTAGCAGAAAGTTGAATAAAGCTGAAATCAACTACTCAACTAGCGAAAAAGAATGTCTTGCAGTAATATGGGCAATAAAGAAATTCAATATTTATCTATATGGGAAGGCATTTAAGTTGCAAACTGACCACAAACCTTTATCGTTTTTAGCACAGGCTAAGCATGAGAACTCTAGGTTACTCCGATGGTCTTTGCTTCTGGCTCCATATAATTTTAGCATTGAATATATATCTGGAAAAACCAATCTGGGAGCGGATTTTTTAAGCCGCCATCCGTGTGATGAGAATCACCGTAAACCCCAGAAATAATAATAAATTTCTCTATGTGTATATAGAATAAAGGACTGACATATAATGTCTGTTTTAAGAGGGGAGGTGTCATGAAATATTCTAATCCACATATATAAATTATTAGGTAAATATGAAGCCTAACAAATAAAATTAATAAAGAGAAGAGCAATGGTAAAATGACAGTGCTGTCACAAGGAATGTACTCGAAATCCCCCTTGTTTTCTGCTTCGTCTGCAAATTGTAACGCTTTCACGTTGATATAAAAGCTTACTGTATTATTACCCGCTTTCTTCAATGAAACGTGTGCTGTATTTCTTGGAAAAGCATTGAGAGGCCCTGCGTAATGACCTAAATTAATCCTAACATTAATTATATTACGTTACCAAAACGAACGAACAGATGGACAAAAGGATAGCGAGAAGGGAGAGGCAGAAAGCCGAACACTAAACACGCTTCGCGCGATACGCAAATGCTGCCATCACGCGTGTAAGTCTACATGCACTAATTTTTTTTCAGACGGACAGTGATAAATACACTACCCTTTCCCAGAGTTAGGTTTATAAATCATAACAGACTCTTATTAGAAAAGATAACAATAGATGGGTTTACGTTTGAACACATAACAGTACCCAGACAGCACATCTTCGAAACAGGAGGTAGAAGAAATTGCATATTTTGAACGCAGCCACGTAGCTCCTTTAAATTAGTATTTTTGGGTTCCTTAGGGCTTGCTGACAAATAATATGTAAAACGTTACGCAAATAGTCCAGGAATTAATAAATTATACCCAAAATAAAATATTGGGGGTGCCTGACAGCATAAAATCATTTCTGCTCATAAGATTTTTTTTTAACGTGTTTGAAAAAAATTTACGTTACAGAAATAGCCTACCATGTAAACTCCAAATTGATTGGAGCGCAACAAATGAAAGCCTAACCACGATTGGTCGGGCTATAAATACTATCTTGGTTGTTAGGGGAAACGGGGAAAGGTAACATTTTTTCAAACACTTGTCGAAACGGGGCTCATTGGTCAGACTCGCTGATATACACACTTGGGAGCGTTAGTTCGAAACCACTTGTTTAAAATAGCTTGATAAAGCATCAGTGCGTTGAAGCCAGCATATATTTTGCTCAATAAAAGCCTGGAACATAGGCAGATGGAAATTTGTGCCAGTTTGTGCCAGAATTCATTGCTAATCAACGTATCTGTGTTATTCGTATGAATTGTGGGACAGTGGTCTTGATGGTACTGAGCAGCACCTAGTCAGAGCTTTGCTGAATCCTGAGTCGGACAGCATACTCCTTGGTCTTTTTAGCTATCAGTGAGGTGTCTCCTGAACCCAGAGGAGAATTCGAGCAGAGGAGTCCTTTCCTGCCGCCATCACGCCAGATAAGCGAATTGGCCAGCTGAGCTCAACATTATGTCCCCTCATCTTGAACTGACTTTTTAAAATTAACATTAAGAGGGGAATTTACTTGTCTTAAAATCAGGAACTGTGAACATCTCCAATACTGGTCCCTAAAGACAAACTATTGAAGTCATGATGACAAATACCAACAGAGCTTGAACAAAACAAAACCAGTATTACCTCATTATACTACTACACAACTGACACACATAGAACATTTGTAATAATATATGTCACTACAATATTCATATTAAATACATTCTGTACATAACTTGTAATTTAAATTGATTGTGCTTCCTGGTTCCCTTGTAGTTGAATCAGGACACATATTCATTCATGCCAGTAATGAATACATATTGTTATTTGAAAGTTTATCAGAGACTCTTTTAAGATATCTTTGTAGAGTGTTATATGTATGTGAGTGTCACAGTGTTGTCAAGAGTAGTGGATTAAATTAAATTGTTTATCTGTCTGTTGTTGTGACTTACACTTCATCATACACATACCCTAGACACATAACGTAGCATCACACTATTCCAGAATAATCTGACTGAGATATATAGATATGTGGTAGCAAGTAAGGTTATCTATAATACACTACTCTTAATAGATATAGATACCTTCACAGCTGATCTCAGTCAGTACACTAAGTTCCCTATAAATATTTATAACATCCCACTTCACCACACAAGTATATACTGATGGATCTGCAACCAGAGCAGTGAAGAACGGAGGCGCAGGAGTTTATGTGGTCTATCCAGACAAAGAAAATGAATCCACCTGTTCACCTACTGGAATATTCTGTTCAAACTATGCTGCTGAAGTACAGGCCATAAGCATTGCTGCAGGAATAATAAATAACACAATAAGCCAATGTCAGCAGGTTGTATTCCTTACCGATGCAATGTCAGTTCTGCAAGCCCTCAACAGTGATAAACTGCCAGAATTAAACAAGTCCTATGCGAAGTAAATATCAAAAGAAGGGTAGTGCTACAGTGGATACCATCACACTGTGGCATACCAGGAAATGAGAGAGCAGATATGTTAGCAAAAGAGGGAGCAACACAGGAACAAAAAGAACAAACAATCACATTCCAGGAAAAGAAGACCCTTATCAAGGCCATCAGGAAAATTGATCAACAAAGAGACAACTATCAATATCTTGATCGAGCAAAACAGGTGATCCTGTTCCGTATGAGAACAGGACATAACAGCCTGAACAGTCACTTATACAGACTGAGATTGGTCCCATCACCCCTATGTACGTGTGGACAGGCAGCACAGACAGCCGAACACATCCTGCAAGACTGCCACATGCTTAGTCAATTGCGAACTGAACATTGGCCCACAGAGACGCACATCCACACAAAGCTGTTTGGGAGTCTTGAAGAACTTTCAACCACAGCAACATACATCCAGAGAAACTGGACTTCTTGTGTAGACATTACTAAACAACAGCGAACGAGAAGAAGAAGAAGAAGAAGATAAGCAGCTCTAAAACAAAATCCATGGTGATATCACGAGAAGAAAGAAAACATCAGATTAAGTTGGGAGAACAGGTCCTGGAGCAGGTCGACCACTTTAAATATCTCGGAGCTATTATAGACCGTAAGGGGGGCATCAAAGAAGAGTTGGCCACTCGAAAAGCAGCAGCTGGGAGACTGTTTCAGGCCATAAATTGAGGATTCCTCAGCAAGAGAGAGGTTGGTAAGAAAACAAAGATGGCTGTATACCGCTCCACCTATGTCCCAGTCTTGACATAAGGATGCGAGTCGTGGGCAATGACTACAACCCACAAAAGCCAGATCCAAACCTCAGAAATGAGGTATCTGAGGAAAGTGGTTGAAGTAACAAGAAGAGACATGGTCCGCAACCAGACGATCCGTCAAGGCCTAAAATCCCATCCGCTGCAGACCCAAATCGAACAGTCCCAACTAAGATGGTTTGGCCATGTCTGCAGAATGGGAGAAGATCGGCTACCACGACAAGCATGGGAAACAAAGAGCCAGGGATCCAGACCTCCAGGACGACCCAGAGTCCGCTGGGAGGACAACATTAGACAATCTTTGAAGGACCGAGGACTAGAATGGAACCAGGCCAGGAAGAAGACAGCTGATAGAATGGTCTGGCGCTCTCTCTTCCAAACCTCTACACCTCACGGTAGAAGGGGAACGACTAAGTAAGTAAGTAAGAAGGTTATCTTCTGCTTTCATCTTTACTTCCGTTTGTTAAAGAACTCAGAGAAAATTTAGCCGATAGGATTGCACACTATGAATCAGAAGCAAAAGGTTTGTGTGAAGATATCACTTCAAGTTATTCTGATGCTTCCAAACGCATTGTTACAAGGACATTTTCAGATGGAACAAGTGGTATTGCTTCTTTGAGAGGAGCTGACAAACTTTGGATAGAAGTTCTATATCAACTCTATGACTGCTTGATAATCCAGTTACGCAAGAGGATTGACCCATATGAGCAGATTGCGAAAAGGTTCAAGTTCCTCTCAGAATTGGTGAACAATTCTGAAATTGATGAGGACAGTATTAAACTTATAATATCGTATTACAACGATGATATTGACCACAAATTAGTAAACGAGTGTTATCAGCTCAAAGAATATTTGCACCTTAGGAAATCCCAGAACACAGAAAACACGCCATCTAAAATGCAATGCGCAGACGTTCTTCAGCTTATTTGTGAGCAACACCTAATTGAAGTGCTCCCCAATATTACTACTGCGCTTAAGCTGTACTTGACAATGCCCATCACGAGTTATGAAGCAGAAAGGACTTTTTTAAAGCTATCCTTTATAAATCACAAATTTCGGTCTACCATGACTGAAGAGCGTTTAAATTCTTTATGTATATTGTCTTTAGAAAATGACATTGCAAGGAAACTCTCATATGACAAAATGAATATGTTGGTAGAAAAAAACCCCAGAAATAAGAGTATTTTGTAAAAAGTGCTTCATGTAGTATGTTCTGGTAAGTTTAACTTTTCCTTCTGAGCACAAATCTCTTATGGATACACCTTGTCAGCCTTGTTATTTACCAAATGTATTAAAATATTTTATATTTTCCTCATTGCTAATTTTCTTATCTTATAATTTTCTTGGTATGTCTTCAATGAACTAATTCTGAATGATGGAGGCAATCATTAAAAAAATCACATATACCAAGGTGGATAGTGGTTTAGTGATCAGAAACATTATGGGGGGCCCTTCCAAAGAAAATGTTCTGCACTCAACTCACTGCAGAGTTGTTTCTTTTTTGAAAATTCATTCATTTTGTCTTCGGTTTTTATATTTCCAAGCAAATTTCTGCCACTCAACTCCCAGCAGAGTTGGACAATTCATTCATTTGTCTTCAGTTTCTATATGTGTTTTGTTGTGGATCTACTATAAAGCTTGAACTTCAGGTCCTCCAAGTCCATCTATCTCTATAATACATTTCTTTCCCATCCTCACAATTTTTTTGTTTTTTTAAATAAAAGGGGCCCCTATAAGAGTTCAAGCTTCAGGGCCCCCAAAATGTAGATCCGCCACTGCCTATCAACCATCGCAAAGTAATATTTGCTAGTAGAAACAAGAGATGGCTTGCAACTCCGTAACTTTCACCAAATGCAACAAATATGAACGTATATGCCTATTGTTTGTTTGGGGACAAAAACATGCAAACACCGTGATGGTAAAGAAACTACAAGCAGCAGGTCCAGAACAGACTGGCGGACACGTGGGACGAAAATGTGGGGGAGACAGGACTGACGCATAGATACACACACGCACACTCATACAGAACGAAGGGCGTCTGTATTTCAACCTTTTAAGAACATAAAACAACAGTTAAAAAACGTGGAATAATGGATGCCAACGGTCACAGTAGTGGTATAAGTAGGTGATATAAAACACAACGCATACGTAATGTGAAGATATTTGGAACCCGTTTGCTTACCGTCTAAGTTTTAGAAGTGAGTGCGGACCTGGGGTGGAAAGGATAAGAACGTTAACATTGATTCGTTAACGTTTCTATCTTTTAAGCTTAGAAACTGCCTCCTCCCTCACACCAAGTTCGCGAGCATGTGTTTAAAACTGTCTATTAATAGAGATCAAAGTCCACGATACCATAATAAAAAACAACTTCGTGGCGTTCCTATTTACCTGAACTAACACCACCCCACACCCTTCTTTTTTGTCCATTCCTTCCTTACAATCTGCTGCAATGGCAAAATGTTAAAGTTCACGTCAAGTTACATAAGGTCGCCGCGCTAAAATTAATAGCTTTTCAAGATTACCGAGAACTTGACCTGTGAACTTTGATACTTGCCCCGCAGAAGGATGTTTTTATCAGTTGTTACGTGACACTGGGAAAATATGACTGGACTAATATTCACTTAAAGTGTTTTCCCTTTAGCATTCTTTCTGGACTGTCACATATCTGAGGTGCAAAATGCAGAGACAATTACAAACAAAATCACACGCATACACAGATGGATCCGCTGAGGGGGCAGTAAAGAACGGTGGTGGGGGCATTTTTATAAGATTCCTAAATGGAAAGATCATCCGAAAGGCCTTCCCAACTGGAAAGTTCTCCTCCAATTTCAGGGCAGAAGCTATGGCACTACTGCAAGCCCTGAAAATTTTCACCAGACCCGAACAACAACCACCAGCTAAGATAGTAATCTTCACCGACTGCAGATCATTACTGGAATCAATACAAAACACCAGAAATGATAACATGATGAATGAGATCAGATCTGAGCTTAACATCATCCAAAGGTCATCAACCATTGCCCTTCAGTGGTTACCCTCCCATTGTGGAATTGCTGGTAATGAGAAAGCAGATGCTCTATCAAGAAGTGGCAGTAAAATGGAACAATACAGCCATCCATTGCCGTATCGGGAAGCAAAAACCATAATCCACAACAAGTACAAAAACCAGTGGAAGGAGGAAGGGGATATATACAGCAGAGATGACCCAATACACCATCTAAACAGATACCAACAGACCACAATGTTCCGCCTGAGAACCGGCCACTGCAGACTACTAGGACATCTTTATCGCCTCAAGATATTCCACACAAATGAATGCCCATGCGGAACAGGAATCCAGACCCCAGAACACATTCTCCAGAACTGTCCAACCTACGATGAACCGCGATGTGTGACCTGGCCAAGGGGTGCTGAGCTCCAGCAGAAGCTATGGGGCTGCCGCGCCGACCTGGTAAAGACTGTGGACTTCGTCCTGGCGACAGGCCTGCAGATTTAGCATGACTACAAACTGAACGCAGAAGAAGAAGAAGACAAACAAAATAATGTTTTTAAGGGGGAGAGGGGGGGGCGCCTGAGGTGTTAAAGCTTGAGGCTTTTGGTTTACTGTTTAACTGACTTTTCTTTGTGACAATTTTTTTTAATAAGAACACAAAGACTGAGACGGTGAGTGAGATGGAGGAATCTAAATAGATCAACACCACACAAAGCGAAAAGCAAAGTGTGTGGCGCACTAGAGGCGTGTCGGACATAAAAAAAGATAACGGCTGGCCAGCGTGGAAGAGATTGGTACCTTACCACGTATGCCCTACAGAACGCAATGGAGACATAACAAAAAGAGTGCACCATCAAGACAAGAGGCAGAAGACGGAGTTCCATTGCAGCCGACCTTCATTGCGGAGATGGCAACTGATGATGCTGATTAACAGTGTGCTTTTAGTGTGAAGCATGAACGCTAATCTGCGAACAATAAAGAAAATTCAACTCCTACGAATGAGAATCAACTCTGAGAACGAACATCTTTGTCCCTGACAGCACCCAATAAAGCCCACAAAAAGCTAGTGAGAACCGAAGAGATGAAGGTCACAGACAAAACAGCGCCTGTGAAGGAATGAGAAACAGAGAGTAAGACCGGACACTGTCAGGATGTATCACGATTACCTGCACGGGCATGATACAACCTGCAAAACGGAACGACCAGAAACAGAGGTCAAATCACGTGGTTGAATGGGGGAAATAAGAAAAATGTAGAGTAAGGCACAAGAACAGAATACCAGACCGCAGTACTTGCACTGAAATGGAAGCCAATAAGCAACCCATCTGCAACGTCTCATGATGCACAAACAACAGATGAAAGAAAGAACACGGGGAAAAAAAGCAAAAAACTAATGACATCGTGACAGAAAGAATGGATGAAAAACAAGAAGTAGAAGCTGCCAAATCAGGCCCTGGCACGGATTTCAGAAAACAAAGAAAGCCATGATTTAAAAAAAAAAAAATAGATAAAAAGATCCTATTAAAAAAAGTCAGTTACCTGAAGAAGTTCACAGTTATACATCTTTGGGAAGTAACACAAGGACGCATGAACAAATTAGGATCTTTATGAAGTATCATAGAGATGGATGAACCAAGCAGAACATTATTGTTATACTTACAAAGCCAGATTTGCCCTCAACTACCTCACACAAATCTGAAACTAGTCTGCTCTGAGGAAAACAGAATAAAGTTGTTCCAACACGTAAGTGGCACCAAGAATATCTCGCCAGAGCTTCAGAAACAGATGTTTCCATCACATCCTTTGTATCAGAATGCCAGAAGTAATAATAAACACGGACCTGCGGTGGAGAGCTAACCCTGGGCTCCGCAACGAGTGTCCTGTGGGTGCCTGCCTTTGTGCCGTGACATATATTTTTTTTAAAAAGGTAGTCCCAAAGCAGATACTGCCGTTGGAAAAGGAAGTGTTAGAGACTTCACAATACTAGGTCCAGCATCGAGGTAGGGTGACCAGTGCCCTTCTTCACCGCCTTTTCCTTCCCTATCTCAAAAAGAGTCAGGTACCTGTCACGAGCGATATTTTTCTTTCGCTCTCTCGATTTATTTTTCTCTCATTCTTTTTTTTTTCTCTTTTTCAACCTACATTTTAATAGTAAAAGTGTGTGTTCATTAAATCTTCCCTGCACACAAATTCCAGTTGCTGTCACCCGAAAGTTGGATGATAGTTTCAATTTCACTCACCTGTGCAAATCGGTTGCCTAGAACAGGTTGTTGGGGACCTTCAGTCATTAATAGGACTGAGATATGGTGACTATCGTCGCGGTAGCAAAGATGTAATGAGTTTTCACACGGTAAAGTAAGGTATCTTGCCGAGACCAAATTCAAATGAAAGGAGTGTCCAGGAGTTAATTTAAGATGGGAAATGGTATAGAAAAATGGGTGTGTGTGGTCCCATAAATCTGTTTCTAGTAAAATGGGATTTCAATGCTTCTCAGTATTTAAGATTTTCACTAACCATTCTCCGGCACTGCAATCCAAAAACTTTGGTCATGAAAAGAACTCAACTCAAATGAAAGCAGCCTAGCGCGTAAGACTTCATTTTGACAAAAGGCAAAATTACAGCCGAACGGGTGAGTGAGATAAATATATATATTTATATTGATTACATTCTTTTACACTTATGTAATATCATTATAGATTGTTATTTTTCATGAGTATAACCAACTAGTAAGACTGAATTTTGTGTGCATTTGATAGACACATATCTGCCTTAAGTGTCATAAGACACTACTTTCTATTTTGATGAATTATCTCCCCTTGATGTCATTGTTAACTAAAATCGAACGAACGAACGAATGAACTTTATTTTCAAAGGGTTTAGAATTGGGCACGCAGGCCCGTCTAACATTCTGCCCTTCCTTTCTCTCATCTTCCATACTGAATCCATTTATTCTCACATGTATCATAAATATTACTTTTTTTTTCCCTTAACCAGCGGCACTTGGGCTTTCAGCCCTTCGGCCCAATGACATGTCATTGCGAGGCTGGGGAACCTGAGGACTTTCCTTCCAACCCGGTCAGGAGCTTCGCTCCTTCCCAACCACAGAGGGTTTATCACAGGAGCCGTTCAGGCTATTCAGTCAAATTTCCGGCCGTAAACATTTCTTCAAACGCTGACGCCCGGGTTTGAACCATGAACACCTGGTCGCCAGTGTGGTAAAGTGGGATGTTATAAATATTTATAGGGGACTTAGTGTACTGACTGAGATCAGCTGTGAAGGTATGTGTATCAATTAAGTCAGGTGTATTACAGATGACCTTACTTTGCTACCACATTTATACCTCAGTCAGACTTATTCTGGAATATTGTGATGACTACGTTGAATGTCTAGGGTATGATAATGATGAAGTGTATGTTCACAACAACCAACAGACAGATAAACAATTTAATTTAATCCACAACACTTTACAACACTGTGACACTCACATACATATAACACTCTATAAGACTATCTTAATAAGTCAAGGGTAACTTTTAAAAATATGTATTAATTCCTTTCAATAATAGATATCCTGATTCAACTACAAAGTGAACCAGGAATCACAATCAATTGTAATCACAAGATGTATGTACACAATTTATAGATAGGATCTTTGTATTGACATATATTATTATTGCAATATGTGTGTAAGCTGTGATGTAGGACTATGAGGTAATACTGGCTTTTCAAGCTAAGTTGTTGTTTGTCATCATGACTTCAAGTGTTTGTTTCTAGTGGAAATAATATTGGTAAGGTTCACAGTTTCTTTTGATTTGAAACAAATAAATGTCCCTCTTGAATTAAGGTAAAGTCACTTTTAGAGGGGGTATACACAAGATTGAGCTGCTCTGGCCACGAACTCTTAACTTCTGTGTGGGCGGCAGGAAACAGTCTCCACTGCTCGCTTGCTTCACCGTTTCCTTGAGAAACAATACTGGTCACTATCTTGACCAAGGAGTATGCTACCAGCCTCTGGATTCAGCAAAACTCAGACCAGGTGCTGCTTCAATACGTTATTACCACGGTCCCTGAAACAAGAAGGTTGTACCTCCTACTTCAGAACTAATTTATAATCTATTTCCACACTGAAGCACAATACATAACAAACACTGAGTTCAGCACTGTAGGCCAACTGTTAGCTTCTCATGTAACAACATACACCAGTATTCCTCTCCCTAATGGTTACAACGCCTCTGCAATTCCAGCATTATTTCCTTCTATTCAATAAGATAGGTGTCATAGTACTATTTGGCAATCCCATGCAGTTATACTCCTCTCCGGCAAGTTTTGTTCAGGTTGGAGCAATATCTAGACTTTGCCTCATATTTGTTACTGAACCACACACATACAGACATAAATTATCAATTCACATTCAATTTTCATCTAAAAGAGATCAAATATGTCTAGCTTACCACAATTCAAGGAAATATTAAACAAATACGTTGACTGGCGATGAGTTATGGCACAATTCCGATCTACCTCTGTCCCAGGCTTTCATTAGAAAAATATGAACTGGATCTCAACGTACTTGTTTCTACACAATTTAATTTCAAAAAGTGGCACTGAACAGTCGCTCCTAATTGACTATATCAACTGGTCTAGCCAATAAGACCATGTTTACAAAAGCATTTGAAAAAATTTACCCTTCCTACGTTTCCCTTAACAACCAAAATAGTATTTGCAGCCGACTAATCATGTTTCGCCTTACATATAATTCTAACCAATCAAATCGGATTTAATAGTGGCCTCATTCCCCTAAAGCAGTATCCAAACATGAGCAAATATGATCTGGTGCTGTCAGACAACACCCCTATAATATTTTGGCTATAATTTGTTAATTATTAGACTATGTGCATAACACTTAACATATTCTTTGTCAGCAAGTCCTAAGGCACCCAAATATATAAGTTTAATGGGGCTAAGTGGCTCCGTTCAAAATATGTATTCTAGGATAGTCGTGTATTGGTTTTTTTATTTTTTATTGTTTTAGAACCGCCACCTGTCCTGCCTTTTCGACTGTTCTGTCAGTATAAAGTCAGGATTTCAGACATAAAACAGTAGAATGTCATGTTTCCTAATAAGCATTAAACATGTTTCCAAAACCTAACCGTGTATTGGTAGTGTTTTTTGTCACTGTTTATTTGAAAAAAAGTTAGTGCTTCATGCCTTACGCGTGGGATTGGCGTTACTATTAATCGCGAGACTGTGGTAGTATTGCATGCGTTCCTCCTTACATCTCTCTCTCTCTCTAAGGCCGTCTGTCTTTTCGTAGTGCATAAAATGACATTAATGTAATCTAGGTCATTACGCAGTGTGTCTATCTCAAGGTTTTCTAAGAAACACAGTACCGGTTTTTTTTTTTTTTTTTTTTTAAACGCGTGTAGTTGATGCAGTAGGCTTTACTGGTAAACGTGAAAGCGTTACAATTATGCAGACGGAGCATAAAAAAGGGGTTTTTCTTGTTCAGCCATTACGGCGGTATACACGCTGGCGTATGCCATTGAGAAAGCACTGGTCTTTCACCATTCTTCTTTCCTTTTATTGAATTAATTCGTTAGGCTTTACATTTACTTTTTAATTTAGATATGTGGATTTAGAATGTTTCACGACAGCCAGTACAACGTTGTAACCATTACACCAGCGCGGCTCCCCATAAATATTACTTAAATAATAAAATAAAATAAAATCCCAACATTCCATGGATAAGTTGTCTTCCCTGAGTTTTTTGCCATTGAATGGAAAAAAGCATATATATGTAAAGCATATTTGCTAATATTTGGGTGTGCTGAGATAGTATTTTAATGCTCCAAATTTTTTAAAGGAATAATTCACTTCCAAAATGCATTGAGATAGATAATTAAATGCAGCTGGTGCATTTTAATCATAATAATATTACAGAAATATGAATGGCTTTGCATCACTGTACATTCCATTTCTTGATAATGAGTAGAGCCAGAAGCACTGAGTACTGATTGTAACAAGAGTTGTGATTTTTTTGTAATACTTTGAGAAACATGGTAGAAATTAAGCAGACACAATGTGTTATGAAGGACTTGTAGTGATAGTGGTTAACTGTACATGTTGAAGATGTCTTTTATGATATATCTGATATTTGACTAAGCAAGACGGTAAATAACCTTATGGCGTACATATTGTTTGTCTCAAATGTATAAACTGATTGGGTAATGTCATTGTATGCTGTTATATAACCTATATATTGTTTTATGCCTTTAATTTACTGCTTAAAGTAACATGTGGGAATGAAAGGGTATAGTATGCAAGATAAGTGAGAATGGAAGGGCAGAATGTTAGACGGGCCTGCGCGCCCAATTCTTAACGTTCCAATTCTTAACGTTCGTACTGTGAATTCTGACGGACGGGCGACACAAAGAATTGATAATTAATCTCTCCCAAATGGAGGATTACCGAAGTCGTGTCGTATCTTCCCAAGTTCTTTAGGGTAGTCTATACCAGGAGCTTCTTTCTTATCGATGACGAGAAACTTGGATCAGGGAAAGAGAACTTCAAACCCCTGAGATAGATCTGCACCTAACACACAACCCTTTTCTTACACCTGGAGAAATCAGGGGGTGACCGGGTTTGCAGTCAGGAATCCAGATAAGTTACACCATCAAGAACAAACCACTGTAGTCAACTTCTTCATAGTCCTAATGATGAGATATAAATAGTCTTTGTTAACAAAACTCAAGTGAAATTCTATAAGTCCTGAGACAAACTGTCAGTAACTATAGACACTATTGCATTTTTGATTATCGTAAATTTTATACATATTTGACTGACACATATTCTGTACATATGACAAAATTTTTTATTTTCATCAGTAAAGTTTCATTGTAATTTTCTAAAATCAAGATTAGTTTTGCTGACTTTTCTTTGGTGTTACAGTGATGTCTAATACTGTAAGATTATGATGACATATTTGTATTTAATTAATGGGGGCTCTTTCTAATAATTCAGTACCTTAGGGAAAAGTGGCCTGGATACCTACTAGCTCTTAGTCTACTCAGAGGATTCTCAACCTGCTAAGAGACAGTTAATTTCCAGTATCCCTATAAATAGATCTGCCAGTGATTCTCACTCTATTTCCTTCCTGCGGAAGTTATACTTACATTTTCTGCAGATTTTCTTCGAGCCAAATTTCAGTGCGGCTATCTTGGGCAGTTTGGTACTTATTCATACTTTCAAAGTTTACATCTATCCATCTCGCACCAGTATATAATCAGCCAGCCACAGTACCCATTAACAGCTGGGTAGACTGGACCATGGCGCCAGTGTTAGGAACTCAGCACCTTTGCCGCAAGAGACCAGTGCTCTAACCACTCTGCTAATCGGACCGCTCTTTCAATATTTATATATTAATTATATCGTGCTGTGGAATTTTGAAGGGCACTTTCGTGCGCCGTGAAGTAAAACAGGCTGCGGGTCACTGATCTGGAGTTCTAGACAACAACTACTCCATCTAGAGCCGGGGTTCTTAACCTGTGGGGTTCACCACGCCAGGGAAGGCGCAGAAGGGAAACAGGGGAAGTGCAAAGTATCTCACTGAAAATTTATTGCAACTGCTTTTTTCGGTCGATTCCAAAGTTTACAATCAAACTAAATAGTTTTATGTGTATGTATGTTTGTAATCAACGAAACGCCGCTCAGTGCCACCTTTAGACGATCTGTGTATGAGAGAAATTGGCTAGAAATAAAGATCCTGTCGTGACATCTTAGTTATGCCTTGATTGGTTTACTGGTTAAGTTATGGAAGTACGGGAGGTGTATAAATTTAGTTCAATATCACGGGAGGTGTGAGTGCAAATAGGTTCAGAATTCCTGATAACGGAAAATGACGACAAATAACAAAACAGCGGATCAGAATAACCAGACATGGCCCCGTGCAATTCCCGGGGGTGTCTCCGAAGACGACAAAGAATAGGACTACTGCACCCTCAGGCCTATCGAACAAGGCGACTAATATGAGGTTGTGCAAGGAGCTGGCAACCTCAATCGTGTCAAACAAATTACCACAGAAACCACAGCTGCAAGAGAATGTTGATGCTTCCTACAAGGGGAGCAGCTGTAGTGGTGGTTCCATGGTCCGTGAGAAGCCCAATGGAAAATAATGAGGATGATAACCAGATATAAGACATAGGGGAGAACTGTGCAGACGTCAATGATCATCTGACAGATGAACGGTACAAGATGAAGTTACAGCAACAGGAACCTCAATGGCCTAATTCAGACAGAGATTAGTTTCAAGCAGCATTTGCAGCCTTATGATCCGCGGGGGAACGAATATGACGGATGAAACAAAGAAAATCCGTGGTACTTTTTAAAATATAAGTACAGCCACACCTCTCGTTACGGCTGCTTTGTGAAATTTCTCCTACATGTGTAAGTTAATAATGAAAAAACATATATATCGACCACTTGGCTCCATTCCAAAGCGAACTTGCTAATCAGCTACGACTTGATCAATTGCTCTCAGTAATCGATGGAATATCTAACTATCCTATTAACTGAGAATGGAAGATGTGGAGACAACAATAAATAAATTATCGAATCACACAAGTTAAAACAGGTTTCCATGAGCATTTAGGAAACGAAAAGAAAATTAAAAAAACTGGCGGTCTTATGTAGAAACCAATACAGTTGTGGGGATTGGGAATTCTCAATAATGAGTAAACCAACAGATTAAAAAATGTCAGCGACACAAATATTTCCTCGGGACACTGCTGCTAAACATACCAAACTCAGCGAAGTCATCAAACGGGGACATACTTGAACATTCCATTAGGACAAGATTAGTTCAAGATCACTGTTAACTAACATTTTTTTTTTAAACTTAAAAAATAAGATTGGCAACTCTTTGGCCAAAATATAATAATGGAGGATTCTGGAAAGAAATATGGATGCAAGTCATGGGCAATGATTACAACCCACAAAAGCCAGCCCCAAACCTCAGAAATGAGGTATCTGAGGAAGGTGGTTGAAGTAACAAGAAGAGACATGGTCAGCTATTAGACGAGATCGTTATGGCCTCAAAACCCTGCCCTTGCAGACCCGAGTACAGCAGTACCAATTAGCCATGCCTGCAGAATGGGAGAAGATCGGCTACCATGACAAATATGGGAAATCAAGTGCCAGGGATCCAGACCTCCAGGGCGAACCAGGGTTCGCTGGGAGGACAATATTAGAGAATCCATTAATGACGAAGGACTAGATTGGAACCACACCAGGAGGAAGAACGCCGATAGGATAGTATGGCGATAGCTCGGGAAAACCTCTACATCTCAGGGCAGAAGAGGAACGACTAAATAAGTAAAGATTCTAGAAAACTATGTGACAACAGAAAAAATTCAGGGCAAAAGATACGGGGGGAGAGACAGAGAGAGAAGAAGATCTGGAAACGCATAAGAAAAATAGCTTGGAAAAGAGCTAGCATCTGCTATAATGTCCATGGGGCTGGCAACATTATATGGTAAACAAAGTGATATGAAAGCCAACAGCTGTAACAGCACGTGAATGCTTGGGTGCAGGTTTCATGCAATGGGGCCAGATAAAGGGGGTAGGTTCCATGCTCCTAAAAATAACGCCTTAACAAAGGAATATTATTTGCGTGCAGTGTACGTGACTAGTCGTATAGTACAACACGATTTAGAAACAATTTGAAACGTATTCTTGTTCCACTGATATTTGTTTGGTGTTTCCATAGGTTTCACATTTGTGATTTTGTCATACCATTTCAAGTCTTCTATTCTGCACAAGCACAAATGTATGGAAGTCAGTAATTTCTTTGTTTTAGTTTTGTTCTGTCTCCGTGTTCACAGTTTTACTTCTTCTTCGTTCACCCCCCTGTCGTCATCTTGAATATGGTCAAAAGAAAGCAGTGGTCAGTTTGAGGTTGTTGGTATCTCCGTAGAGGTTTTCCAAGATGGTACTGGTGATGGCCACATGCGCTTTCTCAGTTCCTCATATGTTAGGCACCTTTGAAGCTGATGTTCAGCAGTCATTTTATCGGTGTCACAGTTAAACGCATCAGTAGTTCCTATCTTTAGCTTGTTAATAGATGGAACCATAATTTGTTGTGAACTGTGCGTAGTCTGAAGATTACAATTGTTCACTTCTGCTGAGCTGGTAATATGCATATGCTTCCCGATTGCTAATGTATCTGCGCTTGGTAAAACTATCAGTTTTACAAGATGAAACACCTGTTGTCTGACTTGCAAGTTCTTTGTTTAATGCGGGGCTTGATTTATTTTCATTTCCACATATAGAGACAGAAGAACGCACGAAGCAGTGGAAATACTCAGATATGTACCTAAACAGACTGAAGCATGGCGGCAGATAGACAGACAGCCGACAGACATATGGGATAGTCACTGGTACTTTCTGATAATGTAAGAAAATAACAAGCAGGAAGTATAAAGAACTGCCTCACAGAAACAAGGAAGAGGAATTGAAAAATACGTTTTATTCACGTCTTCTTTTCTTTCACTGTTGCATTAAGCATCAATAGAGATACGGCGTTGCTCCCGTTTTATTAGAGTAAACTTACGTGAGATTTAACCATTTCTTCAAATAAAAAATTACGGAACGAGCTTTTACATTGCAACATACATGGAAATTAAAGCGCATCAAGTCGAACATAAAAATAAGAACTGTCGACACAAATGTCAAGGTAGTCCAGTGTACGGCTGTGAAACATGCAGAACAAAGACAACTTGCAAGAAGTTACAGACTTTAATAAATGGGTGCTTGTGCATTACCGAAGGATTGAAATGTTACGACAACATCACCAATGCTGAGCTGGTGGAAAGAACCAAATACTGTACCAGCTGAACAAGACGAGAAAAACAAAAAAGACGCTGGATTTGGATACGACCACATTAAAGGAAACCAACTGTTAGCATTGCAAGACAGTCCTTGTTCTGAAATCTGTAGGGCAAGAGAAAGATAGGGAGAACTAAAAACTATACGGAGGGAATTGAGACAGACACGGCAGAGGTAACTTGGTTTGGAAAGATCTTCAATGGATGGCACAGCACGTGAAGGCGTGGGAATTTCTTGAAGGCCTAAGCTCAACATTTAAAAAAAGTAAGAGTTTTGCTTCGTTTTGGTGAGGCGCGCCCCGTTCAACTTAGACATAAGGTCCGTTGGTTATATTAGGACACAAGTCCAAATATAAAGACCTTTTTGTCTGATGGTATCTAGGCTCAACTGGGAATCTGAGGGTTAATAAATAAATAAAGCGCAATGTCTCTACATACTTCACACACGCCTTAGCTGTACCTCTTCCGTGGTAGTCTCCCTTACGCCCAACATTCATTCTGTTGTTCAAGCGTGAGTGTGTCTGCTCGACAGCGTGGTTACAGCGCTTGCCTCTCGCGGCAGTTACCGGGTTCAAAACATTGCTGCGTACGCTCCAGTTCACCCAGCTGTTAAATGGGTACCTGGTTCTGCTCTAAAGTTAGAGAAAGCAAAGGCAACGTGGAAGGGATCTGGTCACCCTCACCTTATAAAGCTGAGACCTAGTATGGTGAAGTCTCTAACACTTCACTCCCCTACGGCACCATCTGTTATGGAACTACCTGTACTTGTTCAAGCGGTACTATGCATGATAATCCGGTTTGGCTGTCTGCATTTAGACCAAGTATCTCATTAATTATATTCGTTATTCCCTTAATCGATTTCCTATAACTACAAATAATGCGTAGTTCCGACTTCTTCTCTTACAGCGAGATTTATAATTTTAATCTCTTCTATTGTTGTTTGCCATTTCTCTCTAGTTACTAATCCCGCAAAGTGTGTCAGTTTTTGTACTCACTCACTGGTTATGTTTCTCTGTAATTTTATTTTATCAACTGTAACCCATCCTCGTATTAGCCAGAATAAATCGTTTAAGCGCCAGTCTTAAAAATTACCCTTCTGAGACCAAATCCATGAAATCCACAGAAGCCGTATTTACTATCTGGCAAGTCATAATTATATTTAGACTCCCGAGTGAATAGTTATGTTCTCTGAGTTCTGTACCGTGAAGCGGAAATATTGCGTCAAAAGGCCAAACTGGCGTATCTAAGCAGGGCCATTACAAAACTGTTGATGATGAATAAGATTAGATGTCACAAATGAAGGTGTGACGATAAGGTAGATTGATTGTGTTGTAAATGAAGGTGTGACGATAAGGTAGATTGATTGTGTTGTAAATGAAGATGTGACGATAAGGTAGATTGATTGTGTTGTAAATGAAGGTGTGACGATAAGGTAGATTGATTGTGTTGTAAATGAAGGTGTGTCGATAAGGTAGATTGATTGTGTTGTAAATGAAGGTGTGACGATAAGGTAGATTGATTGTGTTGTAAATGAAGGTGTGACGATAAGGTAGATTGATTGTGTTGTAAATGAAGGTAAATGTAAAATAAGTCCCATAGTATATAATGCCGCAGGGGAGTGAAGTGTTAGAGACTTCACTATACTAGATCCCAGCATGGACAGGTGGGATGACCAGTTCCCCTTTTCGCTGCATTTTCCTACTGGCTGAAGAGAAGAGTCAGATACCCGTTAACAGCTAGGTAGACTGGAGCGTGACGATACCGTGCTTCGAACCCGGCACATTTGCTGCAACAGACCAGCGCTCTAACCACTCTGTCAATTGGGGGAAGGGGGGGGGGAGGTGAAGCAAAATATCTAATACCAAGCAGCGGTTGCATAAACACTCTCGGGATACTCTGAATAAACAAAGAAACCGTACAGTCACTGCGTGACCCACTGAGCGCATATATCCAGTCACAGTGTGGATTCCGAGCTGGTAGATCAATAACAGACATGATCTTTTCTCTCTGCCAGCTTTAGGAGAAATCAGGAGAGCAGAAAAGGCCGTTATATATCGCCTATACAGACCTCACAAAGGCATTTGACCTGGTTAGTAGGGATGAACTCTTCAAAATCCGCCTGAAAATAGGCTGCCCTTCTAAAATGCTGGAAATGATAAAGTCACTCCATGACGACATGAAGGAAACAGTCCAATATGCTGGAAGCACATCACAGCTCTTTGATATACGAAGTAGCGTTAAGCAATGCTGTGTTCTGGCTCCAACCCTCTTCGGCATCTTCTTTGCCTTACTCTTGAAACATGCATTCAGATATGCAACTGACGGAATAAGCCTTCACACTAGGTCAGATGGCCGTCTGTTTAATCTCGCAAGGCTCAAGGCAAAAACAAAAATCAGGAGGGTCACTATAAGAGACTTGTTGTTCGCTGATGACGCTGCAGTCGTCACTCAAAGCTAACAGGAGCTTCAGAGCTTGATGAATCGCTTCACCCAAGCATGCAAGGACTTTGGCCTCACAATAAGTCTAAAGAAAACAAATGTGCTGAGTCAGGATGTGGGTGCTGCACCAGTTATCACTATCGATAACTATGAATTGGCAGAGGTGCACCACTTCACATACCTGGGGTCTACCAACAATGACAAACTCTCTCCGAACACAGAAATTGACAGCCGCATTGGCAAAGCTGCACACCGCTTGAGAAACACTGGTGTAGAAACTACTACTGCAAAGGCACATAAAGTACGTTGGCACTGAATGTTTCTGCAAGGGACCAACAGCAACGGTGGTCGCACGATCCTGAAACAATAAGAGAAATTAAAGGCAGCATAAAGATTACCGTTTCTAAAAGTGTAAAGCCGTACCTATCAGCCAGTAAAAACTGCCACAGACGGATGAAGGAATCAGCAGGTCAATGCCAGGATTAACAAAGCCAGTATTTTCCGTTGGCTCTTCCACGATCAATGCATCCCGTGCAAATCCTTTTGGATCTCCGAGTCGACACAGACAGAATATGTCAACTGATCCCACAGGCATATCGTAAGAGGAGACTAATTGATGTTGTACATGGCGATGGCAACCTCATCATGCAAAACAAACTGGTACAGAAGCCACCGCAGCAAGTGTATATGAATGCTTTGATGCAGGCATCAACAAGGGCACCAGCTACAGTGGCGGCTCTGTGGGCAATAAAGGAGAGAAAATGGGGGAAGAGGGGTGGGGAAAATTTTTTTTAATCACTATGGAACTCTTCAGTTTTCTCCCAGTGAAATAAAATTAGGTTGTACAACAACAGTGTGAAATCTGTCCAACTCTGTGGATCGGGAGTGTGACATGCCTGATAAATAAAATTAAGCTTGTGTCACACAACTGTGAAACCTGTCCTACCCTATAGACTGGAAACATAGCACGAACAATCACCAGTAATACCCCGTTCAAATTTCAAATCCGCAAACGAAACAAGACAACAACCAAACTATCGGGAAGTCAGACTGGACTCCTGCTCCATGTGCTTCTGCTGCTCTTGATACTTACTACTTACTTAGTCGTTCCCCTTCTACCGTGAGGTGTAGAGGTTTGGAAGAGAGAGCGCCAGACCATTCTATCAGCTGTCTTCTTCCTGGCCTGGTTCCATTCTAGTCCTCGGTCTTTCAAAGATTGTCTAATGTTGTCCTCCCAGCGGACTCTGGGTCGTCCTGGAGGTCTGGATCCCTGGCTCTTTGTTTCCCATGCTTGTCGTGGTAGCCGATCTTCTCCCATTCTGCAGACATGGCCAAACCATCTTAGTTGGGACTGTTCTATTTGGGTCTGCAGCGGATGGGATTTTAGGCCTTGACGGATCGTCTGGTTGCGGACCATGTCTCTTCTTGTTACTTCAACCACTTTCCTCAGATACCTCATTTCTGAGGTTTGGATCTGGCTTTTGTGGGTTGTAGTCATTGCCCACGACTCGCATCCATATGTCAAGACTGGGACATAGGTGGAGCGGTATACAGCCATCTTCGTTTTCTTACCAACCTCTTTCTTGCTGAGGAATCCACGATTTATGGCCTGAAAAAGTCTCCCAGCCGCTGCTTTCCGAGTGGCCAACTCTTCTTTGATGCCTCCCTTTCGGTCTATAATAGCTCCGAGATATTTAAAGTGGTCGACCTGCTCCAGGACCTGTTCTCCCAACTTAATCTGATGTTTTCTTTCTTCTCGTGATATCACCATGGATTTTGTTTTAGAGCTGCTTATGACAATCCCTCTCTTCTCCAGCTCTTCCTTCCAGACTTGCAGGTTGGATTGGAGATGTGCCTCTGATTTAGCAATCAGGGCAACATCATCAGCAAATGCCAGCTCCGAAATATAGACCTGTCTCATCTTCCAGTACCCCACTGAATACTTTCTTGTTCTCTCCTTACATGCCTTGATGACATCGTCCATAAGGAGTATGAAGAGGTAAGGTGATAGGATATCACCTTGTCTTACACCAGTGGTGGTCCTGAACTCTTCTGACTTATGGTTTGCTGTCCTCACATAATTTCTGCAAGACTTGTAGAAGCTCTGTATAGCATGAATCAGAGGTGCTGGAATATTCTTCCTTGCCAAACAGTCCCAAAGTTTGCTCCAGGGGACCCTGTCAAACGCCTTTTCCAGATCTATGAAACAAAGATGGATCTCACTCTTATACTCAAGGGCCTTTTCACTCAGCTGTCTGAGTGTGAAGATTAGGTCTTGAGTACTTCGGTTTGCTCGGAATCCGCACTGGACCTCATCCAATTGTGGCTCAGCTAGGCGTCGGAGTCTCTGCTCTAGGATTCTAGAGTAGATTTTACCAGGGACACTGAGAAGGGATATGCCTCTATGGTTTCCACATTGTCGATTGTCACCCTTTTTGAAAATTGGTGTTATGATGGCAATCTCCCAATCCTTTGGTATGGTCTTGTTGCACCATGCTGCCTGTAGGACCTTTAAGAGTAATAGGTCGCCTGATGCTCCCATGTACTTAACCATTTCTGGTGTTATACCATCATGCCCTGCTGCTTTGTCCATCTTGATTTTCTCTAGTGCTGCCCTCAGTTCTTCCATCTTTATGTCATCTTCACCATCATTGGTTTCCTCTTCTGTGTCAGTGGTTATCACTTCTGATGCTTCATCATGCTCACCATCCAGGAGTTCTGAGAAATATTCTTTCCATCTTTCCATTACTTCCTTCGGGGCAGTAAGCAATTTGCCTTGCTTGTCCTTTATAAATTTGAGAGGGCATTGTTTTTCTTTCCTCATGTTCTTTAGGGTCTTATAGAACAATTTCTGGTTTTCTTGTTGTAAAGTGCAATCTTTACTATCTTGCAATATAATACATTTATATACTTATTATGTTCGCAAATATTTTGTAAACAAAGTATTTCCTTTTTTAAGTGCTTAAGGAGAAGTCATTTTTGAGTTACTTCCCTTGAAAGGAGTTCCGTCATCTTCGATCGGACTCCGCGGACGGATCTAGGCCTACTGCGATTTATTCTTTGGCTGGGTAGGAATAGATTGTTCTTGCTTCAGTATATCTATGGCCTGAATTTATACGTAGTGTTTGTATGAGTAGGACGAGTCTGTCTTATATATGGATATCTTTACATTTCTAAGTCGAACTATGTTGGTTGTCGCTAGAAAAGGTCAAAGGCTATGCAGCGGAAGTATCGCTAGCAAGGGGTGTGATTTATGGCTGTCATCCTGTCGGGATGTCGAATTTTGTTGTAGCCGGCTTATCGCCGAAAAAGTGATCTATAAGTAAATGGGGAAAAGTGATAGTCATTTAGACATGTTGTAGGTACTTTACCCCAGTGTTTATTCTCTTTTGCCAAGGAATGGCAAAGTTATATTTCGCATAGAAAGGTAAAACCACAATTTATTATGAACTTGGGCTTCGCCATCGTTGTCGATAAGCAGATGCACAGTGGTACTTTTGAAAAGAATATTTATTCAAAGGAAGATGACATTCCTATGTATCAGCACTAGATTATATGATATTATTCAATTACCTCTATGATAGAAGCTATGAAGAAATGAGGACATTTGACGAATGACCAATTTTGGTCTGTATCCTATAGTGAGTGAAGCTCACGAGAGAAGCACCGCCATGTTGAAATCCATATACTTTGTATTTATCGAGTGAGAAAAAGGGATGCCTGTACTATCGCTCGATGAACCAAGAGATCACTGCTACATGTGAGAACCCATGTCTGGGATTCCTATATCTTTATGAAAAATATATATATTGAACTTTACGTGAAGGGATATTCGCTAGACGAGGTTAAGTCTAGGAGCCTTCCTATATATTGGTTATGGTCTGACGTGCCCAGTCAGTAAAGCCAGATGATTTACATGATGGAACTCTGAATGCTTATTTACGAATGCTCCATTATGATATTTGCCAAGCATGAATGCTAACTTAAGATGATATTCCTGTGATCAACATTATGCTGTCTATGTCGACATTTGTTCCTGTAACCATACACGTACTGTCCAAGTGTGCGTCTCATTAAATGTTATAAAAAAGACCACCGTAGTCCAGTACTTCTTGAATTCGAACAGTGTGAGTATGAGTGATGTACTACCAACCTGACAACTCTATCGAATCATTCTACCATTCGCGTACTGACATTCATATACACACTCATTGTCTACACTCACATTCTTGTCGGAGCCTCATCACGTTCCAGGACAAGATGACCTGTATGACCAAAACTGTGCTGGGTTTAATGAGTTGACAATCGTTATACTTTACTACACCAGTCCCAACATCTACATTTATCAACTGGTGGACATTCACGGCATTTAACAAATAAAACGTGATTTAACAACTACTGGCCAGTATGAGTTTAACACTTGTGCATCTTTTCTAGCTTTTCTCCAAATTCTTCCCAGGACTTCTGTTTTGCTGCTAGCACTTTGTTCTTTGCTTCTGTTCTGAGTGTCACATATTCTCTATATTTTTCCATTTGTCCTGTTGTGTTTTTAGCTCCTAAGTATTGTTTCCATGCCATTTTCTTCTCTCTTATTTTCTCTTTGACTTCCTCTGTCCACCAAGGTGTCCTCTTTCTCTGGTTCCCAAGTCGGACTTCACCGCATGCTTCTGCAGCAGCTGTCTTTATGATATCCTTGAATTTATTCCAGAGGGTTTCCAAGTCATCAGGTCGTTCTTCTGTGTTGCTCACTGCTGTAGCAATAAGCCCCTGATATCTGGTCTGCTCTTGATTTGTATGTATATTGCCAACACCTTGCATGATATTAATCAACTTTCTCTACCCCGTCTCCGTCGGTCTAACCTGACTACTTCTGAGTGGCGGGCATTGTCACTCCTTAAAAAACGGGATGACATTATCATCAAACCTGCCGACAAAGGGGGTGCTGTGGTAGTTTGGCGAAAGGACTTGTATATTCAAGAAGGAGTCTCACAGCTCGGCAACTCCACATTCTACTCACCTAGTTCTGGTGATGCCACAGTCCGCCATAATCTTACTGTTCATGCTACTATTCGTGATCTCATCCATAATGACCTCCTTCCTTCTAGTGCTTTGTCTCTCTATATTGTTGATAGTGGTCTGGGTAAACCTTCCTTCTATATGCTTCCTAAGGTGCATAAAATTGGCAATCCGGGTCGACCCATTGTCTCAGCCTGCGCTTGTCCCACTGAACGTTTCTCTGAATTTCTGGATAGTATTTTGCAACCCTTAGTGGCCAATCTACCTTCTACTTGAAGGACACTACCCATGCTATCACTACCTTCGATTCCATCCAATTCACGCCTGACCACACTTACCGTCTTTTCCTTCTGGATGTGTGTTCGCTCTATACCTCTATTCCACATTCTGATGGTCTCAAAGCACTACAATTGTTTTATCGACCGACGCACTGACCTTACTATCAGCACAGGTCCTCTTCTTCGCCTTGCGGAATTAGTTCTTACTCTCAACTCTTTTGAATTCAATGGTCAGTTCTTCAATCAAATTAGTGGCGTTGCTATGGGCACCAAAATGGGCCCGAGTTATGCTTGCCTCTTCATGGGTCACTTTGAATATTTGGTGCTTCAAAGTTACGATGGACCATTACCTGAGTTCTACCGTCGCTATACTGACGATGGAATTGGAGTCACAGACATGTCTGAAGTTAACTTCCGTAGATTCATTGACTATGTTGGCAATTTCCATCCTGCCATAAAGTTCACTTCTCTAATTTCTACCACTTCAGTTAACTTTCTTGACCTTACTGTCAATATTACTCCTACTGGCCTTACTACGCTCATGGTTTTCTTCTTTACACCTCTTCTCACCCTATCAGCTGTAAAGATTCCATTCCCTTTTCTCAACTTCTACGCTTACGTCGGGTATGTCACGATGAAGATGATTTCCGTGAACGAGCTCTAGAAATGCTCGAGTTTTTTCGCCGACGTCACTATCCTGATAGAGTATATTATCTGATTCTCTTCATCGCATCAGTCACGTGACTCGTCAGGTGGCACTTACTGCCAAACCTACTACTACATCTGACACACTCAAACTTGTCTTAACTTTCCACCCCCACTGTTTGGTGGTGAAAAAAATTCTGTTCCGTCATCTGCCCATTCTTCACGCTGATCCCGATACCAGAGAGTTGTTTCGTGATACCCCTATGGTTGCATATCGCAGGGATAAGAATTTTAGGGATATTCTTGTACACAGTCGCTTGAGACCAACCAGTCCTTCTCACTTCGGTACTAAACCGTGCCAACGCCGCATATGTAAGACCTGTCCTTTTGTACTCCAAACTCAGTCAGTTTCTTTTCCGAACGGTAAATTTGACATTAGAGAGTCTTTCAAGTGCGAATCCAGAAACCTGATTTATGCTATCATCTGCAAGAGGTGTGGCATTACCTATATTGGTGAAACTGGCAGACGTTTGGCAGACAGGTTTCGTGAGCACTTAAATGACATCTATAATGGCAAATCTTTACCGGTGGCCCTTCATTTCAATAGGCCTGACCATTCAAGTAATTCTGATATTCATGTCACTGCTCTCCTTTCATGTGTCGGTGATGAGAATCGTCTTATTTTTCAAATGGGCGTTTTATTTCCTGAGGGCCTTAATGTCCAGCATCATTTCGCATAGATTCTAGTGGCTTCTCTCTCTGTTTCATACCTCTTTATTTCTTCTGTCGTTGTTTTTCTGATCTCTCTTTGTTTTTGCTTTGGTTCGTTTCGTATCCTTTTGTATCTTTTTAGCCGTCACTAGTTCATAGGTCACTACCGCATGACAGCCATCTTAAGTGTTTCACTCTGGGATCGAGCTAAGTGACGTTTTACTTGTTTCAATAGCGTTGTTCATTCCTGTCTTCGTTTCGTTGATTATTTACTTTCTTGTCTGTCTGGTTTTACGATTTTCTTACAGTATTATTGTTCTCGTTTCGCTTATCACCGCTGTTCCATCTGCATGTTTCGCTCATTTGGTGTGTTCCTCATCATCATATATATTTGTAGCTCCAATATGTAATTCTTGCCCTTGTCACTTGTTCGTAACTGTGGCTGACGAAGGGTAAAACCCGAAACGTCTTTTGTTTCCCGTGTACCGTTAACTTGTAAAACTGATTTCATACCATTTTTATTTATTTATATATCGGGAAGTTAAAACAGACAGAAAAGTGAAAACTGACAGGCATTAGGTTTCCTCTTTTTGCCTGCTACCGAGTACTCGGTGGCAACCTACTTGACCAGGCTACGGTTAGCGACAAGCAGTTTATTACCTGCCCGGTGTCTGGGGTCTTGCCGGGGTTACTCATGTATTCCTAGACGGATACACTATCAGGAAACAGTCAACGAATAAAATCACACACACACTCTCGTAGAAAGCAGAGGGTTGGCAAAGCTACCGGATATCCTCATAGCGGAGAGAAAGAAGGCGGCTCACAACAGAGATCGGTGGCTAATGCAGGCTCATGCTTCATGGGGAACGAAAAATACGGTGATAACTGGTTGGCGTTTCATCAGACCAAATCGTCCTGGTTACTTAATGGGAAACGCGCGCACGCATACACATACACCAATATCATAAAGTAAACCTGCATGCTGTATCATTGTATCATACACCGAATGGACATTTTTTTCCCCACGCGTCTCCCCTCTACCCTCTCACTTTTCTCACGACATTCTGTGTGAGACAGTGATTTCAGTACATCAGCAGGACCGAAAAAATATGCAAATTACTGCAGGAAGAGAGTCATCTGGTTTGCATATAAAAGGTAAGGTAAAGGATCCCGTTACATGCCCATTGGTCATATTGGCAATATGGTGTTAGGCCCATATTTTCTTGACCATTCGGCACACTAGATCAGCACCACGCCGGCTGCCTTTAACCTTCCTAGAGTTACCCTGGTACCCAATTCATGAGGCTCAATGCCTGTGGACTGCTGTCTAACTTTTGCACACAGAAGAAAGTGCTTTCCACGTACTCGGGGGAGACGAGGAACGGGGGCAGGGAAAATGCACAAGGTCGATATGATGTTAAGAATGAACATTGAAAAATCTAAGTGATAATATTAACTGGAAGTGGAAGAATGGAGAGTACAAGACAATTAGTGCGGGTATATGAGACGAAGGAATAAGGAAAGAAATAAAACAGCAACTCAAAATGCTAGAAAGAAATGGAATATGTAAGCTGGGACAATAATAATAATATGATGAAAGACAAGACACACGCAGTTTAAGGTTTTATTCTTACCCGAGCCGGAGCGAGGTCTGCCATATCTGTTCTTAGGTCGACACTCCCTGCCGTGATAACTGTGGTACAATCCTTCACTTATGGGCTGGTGGTCATCACTAAACCCATGCCCTTTCCTAGTCAGCTGGAAGGAATCGGGGACTGGGTGTGGTGCCGCTGAAAGGTCAACGCTCAGAGATCTACTTTTACTTTCAAATCCACGCTCTGCGATGAAGTCTGATAGATCTGACTTTGCGGTTGAGTAATGGTCACTGAGATCAGATGTGGCGGTATAGTAGTGCTCTGATTCGGCATCTGAAAGCTGAGCACTTACAGTCGATGGAGGTCTGCTCCACCTGCCGCCGCTAAGGATAGAGTCCTCGTCGTCAAGATATGGTAGGTTATCGTTACTAGAAGTTATATTGTCTGTTTTTCTTAGAGATACGCCTTGCACATGAGAATTCTTAAGGAACATGCCACTCCCGCTACATCTATTATAGTCAAGCAAACTGTCCGCTGAGCTCGTGTGAAGTCCAAGAAAATGTGGCCGGCCTTTGCTTGGAAACTCCATCAGCGAGTGTCTTCGGGCTCGAGAAGGAGGAGATCGACTGTACATTAGTAAGTCATCATCGGTGTCCTCCTCAAAATGGAGGTCAGAACAGCAGGAAGAAGAAAATGAGCAGCACATGTCGCCATTACCTGAGCATAATGTAGAGGATGACGAATATCGGTTATCGTCGTCATAGGTGTCTGACCACTGTTCGCTGGAAGAATTATTGTCTTCGCCGTTGCCAAGTGTGACAGACAGAAATGAGCTATCTAGCATAACGTCTGCTTGTGAGCTCTGCTCATTCTGTGCACTCGATGAAGAAGATCGCTGTGCTACGTCAGTAGCAGATTGTGAAGATTTTGTTCTCTTGTTGTAAGGAGAGTTCCGAAGTGAACTATGATTCATATCACAACTTCCATGACATTGACGTAGATCCGCGAGTGACTGAGTTCTCTGGTATGCATCTGAGTGATGACCGTCTTGGGACTGAGCACTTAAGGAATGTCTATAATGGTGCCTGGGATGGTATGCATCTAACAAGAGACGGCTGTTCCGTCTCATTTTTTGTAATATTTTTGCCCAGTCCTCCACGGAGCGCCATATGAGATCGTGATGGACTGCCTCGTCCCCACAGCTCGGCGTGGCTCGTCTTGTGAGGAACACGAGTTGACGCTTACGAGCGAACCGGATTTGGATTTGATATTTCGTTCACAGTAGGATTTGACATCTGCAAATATGTCACGACTTGAGCCTATACTGTTGAGGCTTTCCAACAGGTTTGATCTTCTTCTAGACCTGAACTTCTCAAATTCTTTCTCGAATTCTAAAAATGTCTCGTCATTATCAAAAAAGTCTGCAAATATGTCGCTGGCAA
Source organism: Oreohelix idahoensis (assembly GCA_024509875.1). Lineage (NCBI taxonomy): Eukaryota > Metazoa > Mollusca > Gastropoda > Stylommatophora > Oreohelicidae > Oreohelix > Oreohelix idahoensis. The sequence goes on from JAMPIV010013190.1 coordinate 76,241, forward strand.
ACCTTGATGATGGCTGCTGTATGTCTTTCGATGAGTTATCGTCTGTTTTACTGTCTGAGCTTACACACAACTGGTTATCTATTTCAGAAGTCATTCTAAGACTATTATCCAAGTCCATGGAGTTCTGTCGATTATTCACGGTCTCGAACACCCGCTCAAACTCCTGAAAGTGCTCATCTCCATTTAAAAACTCCATTAGAATATTATTTATGCTCGACCGAAGCGCACTGCTCCTGTCAAAACCAAAGAGGCCACTTCTTCTATCAAAGTCGGCTCTCTGGCCAAACGAGTCAGGACTATCTTTGCCCAAGGGTCTCTGTGTTAGTTCTGGACTGCTTTTCAAATCTTTCCCATTTTCAGGACAAGTTTTGTTAGACAAACTTACATCAGCTGGTACAAGTGGTTCTGATAATGATCTAATATCTGACAGCGACGGGAGATCTGGGCTCTTGTAAAACTCACTGAAACTTCTGTTCGCATGGCATCGCCTCCTATTTTTACAAACATCATATGGTCTACGAATAAATTGGAGTTCTTCTTTCAAATCTAACAAGTCATTATCATCATACCCATTTATAACATCACCACAAAACTCAATTTTCAGTCTCTGAAAATCCCTCAAATCTTGTTTGAAATCTTCAAAATCTTGTTCGTCCTTAAACCCGTATAGAAAATAGCTATACTTTGAATTTGCGAGCTCGGAGTACTTAATGTTAAAGATACTGTGAGCAGAGTCATGGGTCGAGCACGTATGAAAATCTCGAGGGCCGTGACTACAGTAACCACTGTCCTCCATACCTAACTCAAAAAATATTCTCCCTCCATATGGGAAAATCCATATAGCTGAAGGTCAGATACGCCTTTGGCCACCTGCCACCGACAACGCCATTTCCAAGTTCAGACATCTCTAAAATATGTAAACACGGTCTAAATCAGTGGCGTATTTATGACTTTTTCCGGGGCGGGGAAGGGGGGGGGGGGGGGGGGGGGGGGGGTAATCTTGTCAGCCTTTCCCCTTCTCTCTTTCCCAATAAACCATTTTGTTATAAGTTATAATGATAAAGAGCAAACTGCTTAGAAAGCGAATAAACATCGAACTAATCAAGTATATAACGTAACGTCTGTTTATTAGCGGAGCAAAAAAAAAAAAAAACTCAAACCATGGAGAACTTTTTAAGAAACTGGTGGGTGGGTGGTGGGTATAGTGTGGCGAAGAGTGAAGTGCGGAAACTGCCATTCTAAATACGCCACTGGTCTAAATACCACAGCGTATGCGCTGTTCTGTTTAATTCTCTTTTCATTTTAATCACAATGGACGTATTCAGCAAGCTAAATAACCGACGAATCTTCAATTAATTATTACGAATCAGCAAGTCTAGAGCTCACATCCACAATGTTACGATAAATATGTACGTCAAAGTAGGAAGAGTTATTCAGTGCCAATGAAAACACCTTTAGTTATTGAACAGTATATTCCTGTCGTTGCAACAACCAAATAACTCACGAATAAAGAATGACAATCGGAGATTCGTGGCGTCAGATGTACATTTAAGTTATATGAACGCTACAGTTGCTAAACCCGCCTTACAGACAAATAAAATGAGACTTAACAAGGACGGTAATATCAAAGACTTCACGATACCATTCTTTCTATTCACAGCTTACCTAAAACACTATCAAAGCACAGATTCTGCTATGTTCGAAGGCAGCTTTTTTAAAAAATATTGCACAAGACATGCACTCACCAAACAACTGCTCACTAGCAAAGCTCACGTGCCAGCAGGTAAGGAGTACCTGTAATTAGAAAGAGCAGGTGATCTATGCGTAATGGACAGCTTCTAGATGAACTAACCCTGCAGAGGGTATCTACCACAGCCAAGAGAGGGCTGGGAGATAGGTGAGTGATAGCGTTAGCATCAGTTTTTCAAACCGCACAACGGGACACCGCAGTCTGACGTCTGAACGCGAGCAGAGCCTGATATATACACACAAACTCAGGTAAAGACATGAGGAAAACAACACCCTTACCACAACCGCATCTTAACACAAGTGACATAATTCAACTCAGTGAACACCTTGGTACCAATACAACGCCAACAAACTGAGCTGCTAGTTAACAACTTCGAACTATCAGTCATAAATACGGCTGACAGACGCTGACCAACACATATTGTTGTTGTTTTTTTCTTTTTTTTATAATGAGGGATAAAGATAAAAGTAGTCCACGTGAGGTTTTAGAGACTTCACAATACCAGCTGCAGTTTTTGAGGTGGGTTACCCCGTACTCTTCCTCGCTGCCTCTGCCTTCAGTAACTTATGAGCAGAGTCAGGTACCCATTTACAGCTGAGGCGTGATAATACAACGTTTCGATCTCAGATGGCAGTAAATAACAATTCGATCTAGATAAAACTGGAGTAAACGTTTATCAAGTCTGCAGAAATTCTAGAAACATGTATTATTGCTAGAAAAAACGTTTTATCACACCGGGTGCTATATTATTACTCGTAGTTCTTAATATTTTAGCCAATCTTTGAAGGGCCGAGGACTAGAATGGAACCGGGCCAGGAGGAAGACATCTGATAGGATAGTCTGGCGCTCTCTCTTCCAAACCACTACACCTCACGGTAGAAGGGGAACGACTAAGTAAGTAATATTTTACCAACAGGATAAAAGAAGGCGAAACATTATTTCTATAAAGGAAACTTAGGCGAAAGAAACCACAAATAACTTCCTGATCCAAGACAGCTGATGACTAGAGCATACTCAATAAATGTTATCAAACATAAAAAGGAAGTCTAATATAATCTCAACCAGACCATTTGATCTTTTATATTTGGATATAAGCCCTAATATAACCGACGGGCTCTTGTATGAATCGCGCCTCGCCAAAATGTTATGTTAAAAACAAAAGGAAGTCTAATACATGCGAAAAGTACACAGAAGAATACTAAACTTTCTGACCGCCGCCTTTTCCTAGAGATGTGTTACGCTAAAGGGAGGTAACAGCTGCCTGGATTCTGGAACCTTATCGTAACGACGAAAATATTACATGAGAGGGAATAAAATGTGGAATACATGAGAGATAGTGAGAGAGGTTAAAAAAAATACACTGGTGATGAAGAGATACTGTTTTTTTTTAAAAAGGAAAAATAATTTTAAAAAGGGGGGGGGGGGGGGGGGGGGGGGGGGGTTCAGTAGTTGAATTAAAACAGTAATGTAGGTGATACAATCTTCCAGCCTAAACTGCTCACGTTTTCAGGCTGGAGGATATGAGAACAGGTAATTTTGGTGGTGCGTCATTCCAACTAAAAATATTTATACATCTAAATTTGGATGGCAGGATGAGGATGGCGGAGAAAGAGAAAGAGTGGGAAAGAAAGAGACGAGTGTAGCGAAGCTCGCGAAAATAGAAATGTCAAGTGGTAGAAATATAAAAAAAAAATTACTCACTAACAAAGGAGATCAATACAGGATTGGAACAGCGTACAATGAACATTCTAGAAGAAAGGGAAAACGGAATAGAATATTGCAAGAACACTAGGGCGGAAGATTACGAGAATGGGAGATTGGACCATTATTAAGAATAGTAATCCAGAACAATTATATGTGCATAACCTATAGAAGGCACGAGGAAAACCAAAAGGCGGTTGAATAGACAATACTGCTGAAATTCTACAACAGCACGGGCTCATACCAGCTGTGACATTATTTGGGTCGACCTCTGCTTCACTACGGCAGTAATCAGTGACATTTGTTGTACTGACTAATTACATGCTTTTCAATAGTCGGCACCTCTTTCTTTCTCTGCTATGTCGCGGATATTTTGTATTTTCAAACATTCTTTCACTTCTCTCAGCAATAATTCGTCTTGTCTGTTTACCTGACCATCCCTGCTGAGAGAGTAGACGGGTGATGCAATATTAACCGACAACCATGTTGGTTCGGACCCCTACTGCAAAGCAGGGGAGGCAATTCCGTGACACCAGCCAATGCGACACTTAGCTCAAGAACGAACAAACGAACTTTATTTTCAAAGTGTTGAGAACTGAGTATGCAGATCCATCAAACATTGTGCCATTCCTTTTTCTAATCCACTTAGAACACCAAACTTTTAGCTCCGTTAAACGCCTCACAGCAAGGGCGGACCAACAAGTAAATGTAAAGTAATGTGGCGGAAATACTGGGCCGGAATCCCCTATATATCAATTGTCTCAGTGACCCGTCCTGTAACGGACGAAAAAATCCCGCCAGCTTTTTGGGGAAACTACGGAAAAGCACTTTGAAATCTAAAGTGAACATCCATTAAAGCAGTAAGAAGGCCTTTAAATTTTTTCGTACTGCATAGACCGCTGACCATAAGCCATGATACGTTTTGACCACAAAGATCCATTGAAGCTGAAATGGAATGAAATGACCATAGGAGAATTCGTGCCGTCATCGGGATATGCACTAGAAAGAGCACAGCCTAATTAGTTCCCGTCATATTTTAGCGGGTTACTTGCTCGTCTTCTTCTTCTTCCGTCCTTAGCCACCGACCGTCAAAGCAGTCAGTGGCCATTACGCCTAGTGGCGTCTTAGGGCAACAGCAGATAGGTTTTCTTTGCCATTGTTTCCCATCACGCCTATTGACGTCTTTAGGGCAACGGCAAATCAATCCATTTGCTGTTGTTTCCGTAATCGAAGTGACTGGCAAACGGGTGATCAGCCCGTTGGTAAACTTGCTCGTAGGTACACAGTTTTTACTTCTGCCTTGTGCACGACGAGAGCTGGTGATTATTATGTAGACCAGGGGTCGGCAATCCAGGAGGTTTTAGGGTCTACTTCAGTAACACTGAGCCCTTTAAAGATCTACCACATATTTCCTTCTAAAGATCTACTTGATACATATATGTGTAATTTTTAAAAAGGTGGGGGGCATGAAAGATGGTCACATCTCTAAAGATATCTTCTACGGACAATTCGCAGATGGCAACAACAACAAAAAACAGTTGGGCGACCTCAGCTGAGGTTTAAAGATGTGTGCAAGAGAGATATGTGGGCACTGGACATAAATCCAGCAACCTGGGAGGGTCAAGCTGCCGATCGCTCCAAGTGGCGATGCTATCTGCGGCGCCACCTCAGACTGGGCGAAAAGAAGCTCTCACAACGAACGAACTTTATTTTCAAAGGGTTAAGAATTGGGCACGCAGGCCCGTCTACAAGCAGAAGAGAGAAGGAAACGTCGAAAGGAACATCATGTAAAAAAGCAGCGGAGGGCTGTCACCTCAGGGGCACATTCCGATAGTCAGTTATGACTGAAGGGACTTTTATTATTATTATATATGCTAGACTGGAGGAGAGAAAAAGTCTTTCGGCGGTACAAAATTCAAAGTACGCCATAACGAACATTAAAGTTTACATAATTCCGTGTAACCCTCTTGGAGAGTAAGGAAACATTGTAGGTATATGCGACAATTGACTCACCGAGGTGAGAGAAGGATAAGATACAAAAGACAGCAGGGATATTGTGAGGTAAATGGAGGCTTAAGAGAAATGAGAGAGACAGGACATAAACACGAGCGAACGAGCGGACTGAAAGTTGATGCCTGGGATGATAAGATGTGGAACATTACACCGAGAGACAAACATAGATCCAACAAACTTGAGAGCAGTATTTCAAGCCTTCATTGATAACCCGATGATAGGGGAACACAGTGTATGTATCTTCTGTCCTATTTCTGTTTTATTTATTAACAGCAGTTCTATTTGTTCACACTCAAAGTTGGGATGGGCAGACGGCAAATACTGAAATTACACATCCATAACAAAATATCAGGGGATCTCATTAAAACTAACGCCCACACGTGTTATTTAACTATTTCCGCCCCAAGCAGTTTTTAAGTTTTAACCAAAGCACCAAAATGGATGTCAATGTTGCCACAAAACACTTTTTTTTTTAAGTAGTAAAATATAAATTTACCTGAAAATATTTCACAATGTACATAAAGCTGGTGTAAACTGCCCGAACAGTGGGTTTAAAAATAAAAAGGATATTACGCCTTACAGGGAAAAGGGACAACGTTTGCTAGTAATTCGACGTAGCAGGACCAGAAAAGACAATAAAGGGAACCGGCATACAACAATGAGACAAAAGATGGCGCCAGGCAGGCGACACAATGGGACTTCACTCCAGCTGCAAAAATATAGGACTTTGTGACAAGAGGCGGATAAACTCTGTATCGGGCGGCCAAACCCAAATGAAAGAAATGTTTTGCTATACAAGGGGATTGACATAAGTCTTGGGCCTGACCATGAAGGACATGTCACAGAGAGCTGAAATTTTGTATAGTGTTTATTCCTTTTCAATATAGCCACCGTCTGAATTGACACACTTCTGCCATCTCTGCTTGACCTTGAAAAGACCTTGGGAGTAGAACACCCTATTTTTCAAACTAAACCAGTCATCACATGCCAGTACAACCTCTTCATCTCTGTCAAAATGATTTCTTTTTAGCTGTTTTTTTAAGATTTGGGAATAGAAAAAAGTCTGATGGAGCCAAATCTGGAGAATATGGTGGGTGTGGAAGAATTTCAATATTCAAATCGTTGGCTGCTAGCTGCTGTGAGAGGGCGCGTTGTCTTGAAGCAAAGGAAGATTTTGAGTGCGCGTTATCCCTCGTTTCCTGGTCACAACCTTTCTTAGTTTGGTGAGAAGATCTGCATAGTAATGTCCATTAACTGTGTTGCCACGAGGCAGATAATCTTTCAAAAGGACACCTTTGCCGTCCCAAAAAACAGTCAGCATAACTTTTCCTGCAGATTTCTGCGCTCTCGGCTTGACAGGTGTTGGGGAGCCCGGGGTTTTCCATTGCATGCTGGCAATTTTGGATTCGGGGTCATAATGGTGTACCCAAGTCTCATCTACTGTCACCATGGTCTCCAAAAAATTTGTTGACTGATACTTTTTGAGCAACTGTTGACAGCAATTTACCCTCGTTTGCTTCTGTTCACGTGTCAACAGTCGCGGAACCCAGCGTGCACACACTTTTCTCATGTTCAGTCTGTTGTGTAAAATTCTATAAACTGTTCTTTCATTTAGTTTTACTCTACTAGCTATCTCCACAATTGTCATTTTTCGATCCTGGTCAATGATTCTCTTCACTCTTGTTGCATTTTCATCATTGCACTCTGAGGCTGGTCTACCAGATTTTGGCAGATCAGCAACATTTGAGCGGCCGCACTTAAACTGTTAACACCAGTTTTTAACCGAAGTATATGAAGGACAAGAATCACGAAACACTGGTTCCATCCCTGTGTATTTCTGTAGGTGTTTTTCCCTGAAACATCAGAAATTTTATCACAGCTCTGGCCTCCTTCTTTTCCATTGTTTTGTCAAATCTTTGGAGCAGCAGATCCGGTCAATAGGGTACATTGCGCCGTGCACCGTAGCGGGAAAACCCATTGAAGAAACAAACGCGTACTTCACACATTCAGTGCAAATATGATGAACTTTAAATGTGCCAAGTTTCATCTTCCTCCTGTGACTCCTTGGTGGTCAGGCCCAAGACTTATGTCAATTCCCTTGTATTTTAAAATATATATGAATTTTAATAAAATTTTGCCTCTTTGTAGTTGTACCTTACTTGTATGTAATTATGTTATAAATAGTTATATTTTGTTTTGTAAAAATGAATATTGTTTAGATACTGTAAAATAAAACTATCAAGTTGTCACTTTTTTTTTTAAAATTCGTTTTTTTTAAATTGTCTAAAAATATGTATAAATAAAGAGCGGGGGTGGTGGGAAGAAAGAAAGCCTTATTATTCTGATGTGTCGCCCCCTCCCTTGGACTATTCCTAGATCCACCAGTGCTAAATTCTTGTGGAATCAATACAATGACAATGAATAGTTCAATCTGTATTGAACCTCATTTCCTTGTACTAGACCGGCCATAAGGCGCAAAATAGCAAAACATGTTTACAGCTAGAATGGTGGAAAATGTGCCCATAATAAGACAATTAAGATACAAATAGAACTTTCATATAATGTCAATTTGTCTTTAGAGACACATTCAGACATACATTATTCTTTTACCATAAACAACAACAACAATATTCCTCTACACTAAAATGAGTAGAATGGGGGGAAAAAACCGCAAATAGTAATACGTCTTACAAGGAGAAAGGACAGGAAAAACCTACGTTGCGGCCACAAGGCCTTCGTCAGGGACAGACAAACAAGACAGGAGGGAAAGAAAGAAAATGAGAATTAAGTAGAGAACATGAAACTATAAAAATAAGAGAAAAACAACTCCCTTATGTCCAGTCACATGTCCAGATGGCTGCCACTAAACCGGAAAACGGAAGCCGATAGTCAACTTAATACACTAAAATGACAGTCGAAAAAGCAAAAACTGCGCATACTTAAAAATCAAATAACCAGGACTCAAAGCAAAACATTGACAAATAAATGGCGTCTCCTGATAACTATAAATGTTTAATAGTTCTGCAGTTAGATGAAAATTCATCCGACTGAAAATTAAATATAATAAATTATAAATTTTCTATTTCATCTACAACAAGCTGGCTGCAGACATCTCTTTGAAGTAGCTTTTCCATACCATAAGGTTTTTTAAATTTGGATATGTGCCCTAATATAACCGACTCAGTATCTAGGTTGAAAAGAGCGCATCGGTTGAAATGAAGAAAATGGGACGTCTGTTCGATGATATCCAAATAAGTCGTTAGGTTTAAAATTCTAAGCCTAACCCGAAACCCCTTATTACTGCATCTCTGAATGTTTTTTTAAAGCCGCATGAAACAAGTCCCACTGTTCTTCACTTCAACCGGGCGCGCCTCGTCAAAAAAAGAAGAAAAATTCGTTTTAATAAAACCATTTTAGTCCATTTTAAAAGTGTCTGCGCCACAAATAAGTGTGACAAAACGGGGCGGCGCCTATCGATCTTTGTTTCTCTCCGGCATAATCGGTACATTTGTGGTACTGATTATTATTGTGCTCTCAATTATCGCACTTTTCTTTCTTTCTTCGTTATTTTTCTGCTTGTGTGGCAAATATTTTGTAGGTGCAAACATTTGTTGACACTCCTCTCTGTGATGTCATCGGTTTGTTACCCGGTCATCCTAGCTTGCGGTGAGCAACTGAGATAAGATAGTCGCCGACGCGTTTAGATTTAACCGCTGATAAGACGAGATTACTGTCTGCAGTGGGCAGACAACTTACTTACTTACTTAGTCGTTCCCCTTCTACCGTGAGGTGTACAGGTGTCACCGTGTGGTTGTACGGTGTAAAATACACCGATTTTAAGTCAGTTGAACAATAATTTTGGGTCGTTAATATAACAAAGTATGAGAAAATGGGTTAGAAAATCAGAATAATTTAAGTGATAAGTTATTTGTTCTTAACATGGGAGATAAAAGAATGAAAATGTAGTGTTTTCTGTAAGGGAGGGAACCTTTTTAGACCTTAAAGTAATCTAAGTATATATCATTAGAGTTTACCAAATTTGCATATCAGACTAGTTTTAGTAAAGATATAGAAGGATTAATGAAACTAAGGTAAAAAGTACTAAGGGGAATAACTATGAATATTAACGCCCTTTACAAGTTTAGTGAGTTAGGATAGGGAAACGCACGTGAAAAAGTGAGCGAAATATAAACAGTTATGTAGCACAGTTCACGGGGTTGACAGCATAGAATTAAGCGTGGCGATAGGTGAGTTAACGGAACAATGGACCAATCGTATTAACTAAAACAACTTTGGACCACCAGATAGGAAATTGAAGGACAAAAGGAGAGCAGTCCTACCAGAGAAGTTGACAGAGCAAGTCAAGTTTTGCTGAGCTCTCAAGAAATGTGAAACCTGCGGTTTGCAGAAGGGCTACAGAATTAGCTAGATATAGAAAGGTAGTAATAGGAAATTCTGGAGAACCCTTAGAATTGATTAATAATTTGTGCTGCTAAACCTAGGATTAGCTCATAGGAGTGATAGTAAGGAAGTGATAGGTAACGGACTTCTGTATATTCTGGTAAGAGGTCTTTAACTCTAATTATGCTTGACTTAAGAAGAAGAGAGACATGTTTTTTTTTTTGAAACACCCTCAACATATTGTCACAGGCTAATGAAGCTCACATTTAAGGGAGCGAGCTACAGAAGAGAATATTGAAGCTAAGGCAATATTAATGCTTAAAAAAAAAAGTGAATAACTTATATTATCAGATAGCCAGGTTGGGCTGTCATACAAAGAAGATGAGACATTGTTATTAAACAAGAAAATTGCATAGAGTTTTGCAACACTGTCGTATGGTTATGCGCTCTCTCGCCAACGTAAGTATCGAAGCCAGATACTACAACACTTGTCGACGTTGGATTTACAAAATAAGTTGGTTGTTTGAGATGCTTCTTAACAGGGTATAAGACTGATCAGGTTGAAACAGATTAGAGGACAGAAGAGTAAATGGTGAATTAGATTACTGAGAAACAACTCATGCGCTCTCACTAAAGAGTAAGTATGAAGATGCCTCCACAGCTGCACCTGACATTATAACTTTATATGTAATTTATGAATTGATATTGATGAATGCAATTGAGCCAGGCCTGACAGGTTATAGCACTTTAGTCAAGAGTCTACAGTAAGGAATATAATAATAAAATCTTTGGGAAAATACATAGAGCCTGGGTCTGGATGCCTGGATATAAAATGGAGATTGGAATGTACCTTTATGAAAAAGGATTGTGCAACATGTTATGTAAATAAAAGTTATTATATTTGGAAATACAGCACTCAAGTTGGTTTAATCAATAAAAGGATGTGGAGTGGGTATGTGAGAAAGAGTTAAACCTATATAACATATATAGCCTTAAAACACCCTATACGCATCAGTCGCTGCTCACCACCAAGGAGGGAAGAACGTGGTCTGGGTAGAAACAAAGACGAACCTATTCTCATCCAAGAACTACTATCTCTGGCGGAACAAAGGGGCCAGTAAGAGAAATAGTCTCACTTGGAGGAAAGAGACAAAGTAAATAATAGATAACTAGGCCTGCCTCAGTCACCTAGTTATAGTTAGGACTGGACAGAGACCATCACTAGCTCGGTCACATGATATCCTATTTGGTGCCTTTGGACCAGTTCACGGCTCACCACCACCGCCACTGTCACAGAGGTTTGGAAGAGAGAGCGCCAGACCATTCTATCAGCTGTCTTCTTCCTGGCCTGGTTCCATTCTAGTCCTCGGTCCTTCAAAGGTTGTCTAATGTTGTCCTCCCAGCGGACTCTGGGTCGTCCTGGAGGTCTGGATCCCTGGCTCTTTGTTTCCCATGCTTGTCGTGGTAGCCGATCTTCTCCCATTCTGCAGACATGGCCAAACCATCTTAGTTGGGACTGTTCTATTTGGGTCTGCAGCGGATGGGATTTTAGGCCTTGACGGATCGTCTGGTTGCGGACCATGTCTCTTCTTGTTACTTCAACCACTTTCCTCAGATACCTCATTTCTGAGGTTTGGATCTGGCTTTTGTGGGTTGTAGTCATTGCCACGACTTGCATCCATATGTCAAGACTGGGACATAGGTGGAGCGGTATACAGCCATCTTCGTTTTTCTTACCAACCTCTTTCTTGCTGAGGAATCCACGATTTATGGCCTGAAAAAGTCTCCCAGCCGCTGCTTTTCGAGTGGCCAACTCTTCTTTGATGCCTCCCTTTCGGTCTATAATAGCTCCGAGATATTTAAAGTGGTCGACCTGCTCCAGGACCTGTTCTCCCAACTTAATCTGATGTTTTCTTTCTTCTCGTGATATCACCATGGATTTTGTTTTAGAGCTGCTTATGACCATCCCTCTCTTCTCCAGCTCTTCCTTCCAGACTTGCAGGTTGGATTGGAGATGTGCCTCTGATTTAGCAATCAGGGCAACATCATCAGCTAATGCCAGCTCCGAAATATAGACCTGTCTCATCTTCCAGTACCCCACTGAATACTTTCTTGTTCTCTCTTTACATGCCTTGATGACATCGTCCATAAGGAGTATGAAGAGGTAAGGTGATAGGATATCACCTTGTCTTACACCAGTGGTGGTCCTGAACTCTTCTGACTTATGGTTTGCTGTCCTCACATAATTTCTGCAAGACTTGTAGAAGCTCTGTATAGCATGAATCAGAGGTGCTGGAATATTCTTCCTTGCCAAACAGTCCCAAAGTTTGCTCCAGGGGACCCTGTCAAACGCCTTTTCCAGATCTATGAAACAAAAATGGATCTCACTCTTATACTCAAGGGCATTTTCACTCAGCTGTCTGAGTGTGAAGATTAGGTCTTGAGTACTTCGGTTTGCTCGGAATCCGCACTGGACCTCATCCAATTGTGGCTCAGCTAGACATCGGAGTCTCTGCTCTAGGATTCTAGAGTAGATTTTACCAGGGACACTAAGAAGGGATATGCCTCTATGGTTTCCACATTGTCGATTGTCACCCTTTTTGAAAATTGGTGTTATGATGGCAATCTCCCAATCCTTTGGTATGGTCTTGTTGCACCATGCTGCCTGTAGGACCTTTAGGAGTAATAGGTCGCCTGATGCTCTTCTTCTTCTTCTTCTTCCGTCCTTAGCGAACGACTGGCAAAGCAGTCAGTGGCCATTACGCCTAGTGGCGTCTTAAAGGCAACAGCGAATAGATTTTCTTTGCCGTTGTTCCCATCACGCCTAATGGCGTCTTTAGGGCAACGACAAATCAATCCGTTCGCCGTTGTTTCCGTAATCAAAGTGACTGGCAAACGGGTGATCAGCCCGTTGGTCGCCTGATGCTCCCATGTACTTAACCATTTCTGGTGTTATACCATCATGCCCTGCTGCTTTGCCCATCTTGATTTTCTCTAGTGCTGCCCTCAGTTCTTCCATCTTTATGTCATCTTCACCATCATTGGTTTTCTCTTCTGTGCTAGTGGTTATCATTTCTGATGCTTCACCATGCTCACCATCCAGGAGTTCTGAGAAATATTCTTTCCATCTTTCCATTACTTCCTTTGGGGCAGTAAGCAATTTGCCTTGCTTGTCCTTTATAAATTTGAGAGGACATTGTTTTTCCTTCCTCATGTTCTTTAGGGTCTTATAGAACAATTTCTGGTTTTCTTGTGCATCTTTTTCTAGCTTTTCTCCAAATTCTTCCCAGGACTTCTGTTTTGCTGCTAGCACTTTGTTCTTTGCTTCTGTTCTGAGTGTCACATATTCTCTATATTTTTCCATTTGTCCTGTTGTGTTTTTAGCTCCTAAGTATTGTTTCCATGCCATTTTCTTCTCTCTTATTTTCTCTTTGACTTCCTCTGTCCACCAAGGTGTCCTCTTTCTCTGGTTCCCAAGTCGGACTTCACCGCATGCTTCTGCAGCAGCTGTCTTTATGATATCCTTGAATTTATTCCAGAGGGTTTCCAAGTCATCAGGTCGTTCTTCTGTGTTGCTCACTGCTGTAGCAATAAGCCCCTGATATCTGGTCTTAATTTCTGGCTCTCTCAGCTTGTAGGTCCTAATGCTCATTTCTCCTGCTCGTTTACTTGGTTTCTTGCGTGATGTTGGGCAGTTCCTAGGCTGAGCAACTCTTTCAGTTGTTCGTTTGATTGTTAGCAGGTAGTGATCACTTCCAATCTCTGGCCCCCTCCAGACTCTTGCATCTCGGACATATCTGAATGAGCTTCTCCGAACAATGGCATAGTCGATCACTGACTTCTCATTCTTGGTTGGTTCACATCTAGTGTATGCATGTATGCGCTTATGGGGGAACTTTGTGTTTGTAATGATCAGATTCTGCTCACTGCAGAATCTAAGGAGTCGCTTTCCATTGTCATTGAGAGTATCTTCTCCATATCTTCCGATAACTCCACCCCATCTAGCATGGTCATTTCCAACTCTGGCATTAAAATCTCCGAGCATGATAACTTCATCTAGGCAGTCATCCACTGTCCTTTGAAGCAGCTCGAAGAATTCCTCCTTGACCTCTGCTCTCTCATCCTCATTTGGCCCATACACTATGACCAGGTTGACTATGGTTTCTCCTTCTTTTAGTTTTACAACCATAATGCGCTCCGAGACAAAGTTCCATCCCTTGATACTATCTTTTTGATTTTGGGCCACAATGCAACCCACGCCCCCTTTAGCTCTTTCAGATATGGGTACACCACTGTAGAGCAACGTGTTGCCATCGAGATCCATGACTCCTTGTCCTTTTTTTCTTCGTTTCCGTTATAGCCAGGATTTCTAGTTTTGCTTTCCTCATCTCTTCCACCAGCTCCTCTTCCTTCCCATTTATACTTCTTGTGTTCCAAGTTCCATAAGTCGTAGTCCGTAGTCCGTTCCAGTTCGTCGCCTTTAGAATCAGTCCGGTTTTCTCTCTTGTATTGCTCGTAATCATAGTTTAAGACAAACAGGTGATTGGCCTGTTGTGCCTTTGCATGGTGGAGGGGCTGCCTCCTTACGGCCTCCATGCAGGCCGCCCTCCTCCTTTTTCATCCGGGCTTGGGACCGGCATTGGCGGAGTTGTGGGCAGACAAGTGTGACATAATCGCTTCCGGGCCGACTTGTTATGACAACATTACTTTCTAATAAAGTAATAAGTACTACAGCTTACACATGTTGTCATGTGAGTTCCCCGATCTGTCTGTAAGTTTGTACACAAGGCCATCGGACATCATATTACCATATATGGGAGACGTGACCTTTGCAAAATTTTCCATGTCGGAAATATTTTGAAAGTACCAGACCCGAACTGTTTGAATATGATTGGAGCATTTATTTAACTCCACAACAAACGGGGGCGTGGGAAGATAGGAATATAGTCTGACCATTTCGCAGTTTTAATTCACTGTAAATTTCACGCTCGCCAAGACAACATCAGACCTCGCCAGAGTGAAGACTAGATTCATAATTCCTTTTGTTAACCGGGCCTTTTATTGGAGAACCAAATAAGACGTACAAAGCACAGGAAATCTCCACATTTTAATAAGGAACACTGGGACTAGGAAATTGAAGAAAGACACGGAGGCAGAGAGAATTGAAGTTAAACTTAACGTTCCCAGTACACGTGAAAGAAGGCAGCTGCCAGCGCATTTTTTAAAAAAGCCCTCTGAGCAAAAACATCCGTGAGCCAAGATTGACGTAAGTAGTGCATTTTCATTCTATGTTGCATTACTAACACACATATATATATATATATATATATATATATATATATATATATATATATATATATATATATATATATATATATATACTTACTTACTTAGTCGTTCCCCTTCTACCGTGAGGTGTAGAGGTTTGGAAGAGAGAGCGCCAGACTATCCTATCGGCTGTCTTCCTCCTGGCCTGGTTCCATTCTAGTCCTCGGTCCTTCAAAGATTGTCTAATGTTGTCCTCCCAGCGGACTCTGGGTCATCCTGGGGGTCTGGATCCTTGGCTCTTTGTTTCCCATGCTTGTCGTGGTAGCCGATCTTCTTCCATTCTGCAGACATGGCCAAACCATCTTAGTTGGGACTGTTCTACTTGGGTCTGCAGGGGGTGGGATTTAAGGCCTTGACGTATCGCCTGGTTTCGTACCATGTCTCTTCTTGTTACTTCAACCATCTTCCTCAGATACCTCATTTCTGAGGTTTGGATTTGGCTTTTGTGGGTTGTAGTCATTGCCCATGACTCGCACCCATATGTCAAGACTGGGACATAGGTGGAGCGGTATACAGCCATCTTCGTTTTCTTACCAACCTCTCTCTTGCTGAGGAATCCTCGATTTATGGCCTGAAAAAGTCTCCCAGCTGCTGCTTTTCGAGTGGCCAACTCTTCTTTGATGCCTCCCTTTCGGTCAATAATAGCTCCGAGGTATTTAAAGTGGTCTACCTGCTCCAGGACCTGTTCTCCCAGCTTAATCTGATGTCTTCTTTCTTCTCGTGATATCACCATGGATTTTGTTTTAGAGCTGCTTATGACCATCCCTCTCTTCTCCAGCTCTTCCTTCCAGACTTGCAGGTTGAATTGGATATAATATATATATATATTACCATGTGAATTGTAATGTGTGAAAATCGCTATTGGATGTCAAAGTCATTTGAGGCTGGCAACCTCAGCGTATAGAATGATGATTCATGAACCACCACTGCACGGGCTGGTGATTGCTTTATTGATAGTTTCGTAAAGAGAACTAAAAGCATAAGTAGTTCCAGGTTCCCCATGGAGCAGGGAGGGAAAGATGAAAGAAATGATGTACATTCTAAGAATAATACTTACAGTTTCAAAGCTTTTCACTCGGTGTAAATGTAAACGAAAAAACATATTCATGTTAAAATTAATAGAAGTTTCAAACGTTTCATCACGTGTAAATATAAAGGAAACATAAATGAATTTATACTGTGAACACTTTTCAAACAGTGGAGATGTAAATGTAAAACATATTATACCTGTACGTTTAACCTTTTCATTTAAATGTAACGTAAAGCTAAAGCTATTCAGTTTAAATGTAAAGGAAGTTTTATCCCGAGGGATTAAATTTAATTCTCATCGAGGGTAAATTCTGACGTGGGAAGGTAGAATAGAAGAGGGGGGCAAATAACGATGTGTCGGAAAACGCCATACTCGGTAGAGCGTTTCGTTTCTATTTCTATTACCAGTTATTGGTGGTACCAGCAAAAAGGACCATTTCTGGGACAAGAAGGGACGAGTGGTTACGCTTTAAGACGGAAGACCAGCTTTGAAGACTCTCCTAAACTTTCCTGGGAAACGAGCTTCACCCTACGAACCTTGACCAGAGACGAGTACAGAAAACCAACTCATCAGGAGGAGGAGGATCAGAATCGTCACTGGCAGCTAAGTTAACCCATATGCTGCCACTTGAACTTCTTATCAAAAACCATCACCCGAGTGATGAAAACTTTATTTTGTAATTAACTATTATTCATTTCTTTTAAACTGTTAAACTTAAAGTAGCTTAGCGATCGTTAAAGACTATGCATTGAGCACGCAGGATACACTATGTCAAATAAAATGAAAAGGTAGTCCCATGTCAGATACTGCAGTATGGGAGCGAAGAGTTACAGACTTCACTATAATAGGTCCTCGCGGCCGCTGCCTTCCCTTACGTCAAGTGCAGAAATAAATATAATCCTAAAGAGCGACATGCTGAGTTTTTCGTGTTATTTCAACATTTTCATTTATTTATTCCACGATTTCTGGCGGAACCTCTGACGATCTGAGGATGAACTGCTGAACTCTAGGGTTGCGCAGAACCACAGGCTGAGAAACACTGTTTTTGCAGGGAAAAATGTGCCCATGCGCTAAATGACACAACGTTAATTTGACGAGACACACAGATACGGCTAAAAGAAAGTGGGGGAAATGATTAGAATACTACATATTACAAACTTACATAACTATTATTCTTAAAACTTATTTTTAGTAGAGACTCAAGTGAAAAGACTTCAATCTGTCTTTGCCTGATCGCAACTGAGAATGGCTGAAATGTGTCTCGGGCCAGAATCGATGTTTTAAAAAATCGATAATAAAATAAGAGTGTTAAGTCTCATTTCAGTCCTGTTTTGGTCTAGGGGAGTTTAACATTAAAATACTTGTATGTACGGGCCGAATTGTTGGTTAGCTCCCTTGAATAGCTGTTAGTGTGTTTTAAAAATATATGGTCACGAACCTTCGTGAATGTTCTAGATACAGAATGGCCTAGAACGTGGGTGAACGGAATTCATCGCAAGCGCTGAAATCGCGCTGAGATGAATTTGTACTGAGCGGTTTTTGAGCGGGGGAATTTTTCGAGACAGTCGAGATGCGGAGATAGCTCTGAGTAGGGGTTGACGTTTTATCGTCAGTGTGTCCCCGAGTATATATGATATTAGTTGTGAAAGGATATTTGAGATGTCCGAAGTATTTTCTAAAAGCCATGCATATGAGGCTTAGTTTTTGTGTACTGCAGAACGTACGTTATTGGTGAATTTTCAGGCCATGGATAGGCCAGTATATATGCATAACTTCGATGGGGATATTTTTGAAGTTTCGACAGAGTATTACTGGGAATGTGTTTTCTCCCATGAGTTGTATTAACCCAGGCCTTGGGGTATATTGATTCAGACGATATAGTTATTATCGTATACTGCGACATATGCAGTTCCCCTTTAATATGGATAATTTGATCATGAAGTTTATGATGGTGAGCTGCCGTACTTATGCAGCCGTTGTGCTTGGATTTTTTGATACTATGCACTTAACTACCTATGGATTTGATGTTTACCTGAGGTGTCATAATTGATCGTGAACTGTAACCTGTGTAATCTGTGACAGTGTACTGTTAGTGATGTCCTCGTAACTTTGTAGTAATAAATGATGTGGAACGTTCTTTGTAGTTACCCCAGTTCCTGACTTCTACATGTGCTTTGATGTGTGTAAGTTTGATTGACTTGATCTTGTCATGCACGGCATTCGCGTTCATTGACATCTACACACCCACACACCTTTGGTCGGCCACCTGTAAGCCCGACATATGCTGTTTGCCTTTAACAGCGCACCTATGATAACAGAACATTGATTTTCTTCTTGAACGTTGCCCATAAACCACAAGTAATCGTTATCAGTGAACCATGACAATACTACTAATAATTTATCAGTGGTGGCTGTGTGGCCTGTTGATGGTGTCTACAAAGTTTACTCTGATGTTAGAAAACAGAACTCTGCTCATGATTCTGAAGACAATTCTAATATACTAGAGATAATAATACTCCAAACATGTTGTGGTGAAATTCTAAATACAATATCTAAATTAGAAGATAACAGTATAGTGCATAAAGTAAAAGATAGGATAGAACTAAAAAGTTTAGTCGAGAATTGTTTTCTTCACCCACGCCTTCAGCGTATTAGTTGATAACGCATTAGCCGAACAAAAAGGGTACCCAATTTTTCAAATTCGTCCTTGAGATAAACGAAACAATTAAGATGGTTTGGCCATGTCTGCAGAATGGGAGAAGATCGGATACCACGACAAGCATGGGAAACAAAGAGCCAAGGATCCAGACCCCGAGCACGACCCAGAGTCCGCTGGGAGGACAACATTAGACAATCTTTGAAGGATCGAGGACTAGAATGGAACCAGGCCAGGAGAAAGACAGCCGATAGGATAGTCTGGCGCTCTCTCTTCCAAACCTCTACACCTCACGGTAGAAGGGGAACGACTAAGTAAGTAAGATAAACGAAACAATTCCCAAGTTCAACTAAGTATTTGCCTAAAAGACATAGTAGAGAGAGGGTGGGGAACGGATAGATGACCCAATGCTAATCGCGTCTCGCATTGTTTCTAAAAATAAAACCAACTTGCTAGCCTTGCCTAGGGCAATTTTCAAAATACGATGTAAAAGTTAGAACATGTAGACAATTGAGTCATGTAGACAGCATTTATGACGTAATTCTCACGTACTACGAGAGACTCTCGTAATTAGCTTGAAATTAGTGCAAAAAGACATGAATAGGTTGGATATTATAGAAAAAAATATGGAATTTTGAACCAAGCCTCCTAGCCCCATAAGAATTATATCTTCGTGTACCTTAGTACTTCCTGAGCAAGAATAGGGTGTTAGTTACACAAATAGTCCATTAAATAATCAAATATTGGTAATAATACTATAGTGGATCGGACAGACTGTCAGGACAAGTCATGCCTGCTTGATTTTTTTTTGGCATAATTTTGGGTAAAATAAAGACTAAGAAGGTACGAGAGATTAGATTGGATGGATTTTGAAGGAAGGCGAAATATTATTGGCCGACCTCAAAATAAAAATATACTAACCGAGTAACGAAGGGAAAGTTTGAATTTTATTTTGCAAGACTTGTTTACAATTGAGATATGCGTAGTCATTGGTCAGCTTACCAAAGCTGCATTTAAACTTGAAAGGCTTAGATGCCATTTTTTCAAAACCTTAGTTGAAGCAGGTGCGTTGAGAGCAGCATTGCTGTAGACCATATTATCTCAGCAGTCTGGACAAAGGCACAAGGAACAAAAGTGTATTTCCATTGCCAGTCAACGTATTAATTGTGTGCTTTTCATTGAATATTGTGGTAAGGAGAATATTAATTATCTTTTATTTAAAATAAATGTAAATGTGAGAAAATGTTAGATGAAAAGCCATCATGATTAGTCAGTACATAGGTCCCCAGCAACCACTGTCAGGGCCTATAAGGTATCTATTATATAATTAGCTACCAGAGAGAGGTAGATACCAAAAGACATGCAGGGGTCCTCATGAATCATATCTTACTTACTTACTTAGTCGTTCCCCTTCTACCGTGAGGTGTAGAGGTTTGGAAGAGAGAGCGCCAGACTATCCTATCGGCTGTCTTCCTCCTGGCCTGGTTCCATTCTAGTCCTTGATGAATCATATCACCCATCATATTTTATGGAAAAAGATCAGTGCAAATGGCAGAGTCGTAACAACTATTAGGAAAAGAAAAGAAAACTGGTATAAATTGTTCCATCAATCTAGAGTGGAGAAGTAAGGTTGGTCAGAAAGAGCTGACCAGGTTCTTTTGTTAAATTGTATTATTATTTGTAAATTGGGTGGAATTAATGTGAAGTTAAGACAGGAACATAACTTTCATTTACAGGGGTTCTGCTGGCACTTATCTGGTGTCAATGTATTGTCTGTGTGAGAAAGCCTACACTATTGTGAGGAGTCCCTCTTACTAAGTCTGTACTCAAGCTTTTGAGAGACCAGAGGAGACTGTGGCTTGTGGCCGAATCGACGACAATTGCTGTGATTCCTGGGTCCAGATAAGTCATAATATCTGGCCTGGGACAACTTATCATAGACATTTAACGAATCTCCTGTATACCAAATAACATTTCCACTCAAGGATTAAATAAACAAAGATAGCTGTAACAGAAGAACCGTGGAATGATTATAAATCCCCAACCTGTCTCCAAATACCAGTAGTCATCATATATTAAGTAATACTATTTGAAAGATTTTAATTGTAACAATGTGCCTTGGACATATGGTCCTATTTATGTAAATATATTTATATTTGTGTGTGTGTGTGTGTGTGTATATATATATATATATATATATATATATATATATATATATATATATATATATATATATATATATATATATATATATATATATATATATATATATATATATATATATATATATATATATATATATACATTCACTCGAGTTGTGGTCCTGGCCAAAACAATCTTCGGTTCAGGACAAATAAATTTGAGAAAAAAGAAAGTCCAAACTATAAATTTACCCACTGGTGTTAGTTAAGTTCATAATAGCATTTAGTATCTGTATATGTATGTGTTTGTATTGACTTCCTATAACATCACTCTTACATTACCCTAGACACTAAACGTAGCTCTCAATCATACTAGGCCAAAATATAACTTAAGTGAGATCGTAGGTGGTATCAGCAAGGTTCTCTGAAACACAGCTATCACTTGTCTACATCAGGGACCTTCACAGATTGACCTCACTCAAGTACAAATTTACCATACACCAACCTTCTTAACATCAAAACCCACCACATAAATTGGGACGCTCGTCCGAGATTTGAACTTGTCTGAGATAGGAATCTATCTGCTACATATATTGGGGTCTCCAAATCCGGGATGAGAACTTTGCATAATTAGAGGGTTGTTTAAAATAGGAATCTCATACAACATATATTAGCTAACTCCAGGAATTTAAAAGTAGCATTAGTAGATAAATTCAAGATTGTACCACCATTGTTATTAGAAGTTAAAAACACCCCTAAGAAAGATGATAATAATTTAAGTGGAGATTTCAGTTGATAAGTTGTCACAGCCAGTAATAATTAGTTAAGTATAATTAGTATTTATTTTAATTAAGTTAAGATTGTCTTTGAACTTTATTAGACCTGTTTCAGTTAGAATGGCTGACTTAGCTAAGTTCCGATCTGCTGCTGTGCAGACTGCTAAAGAGATGCATATGGAGGGTCAAGTCTTGATTGACTATGTAACCTCAGAGGTTGATAAGTATATTACAAGAGAAGAGAAAAGATTAGAGAAAGAAGCAGAAAGAAAGTTAGAGGCTGAAAAAGAAATTAAGAGGTTGCAGATTGAGGCTGACGCTAGGGCATTGGAGGCGGAAAGAGAAGAAAAGAGACTTGCTGCAGAAAGAGAAGAAAAGAGACTGGCTGCAGAAAGAGAAGAAAAGAGACTGGCTGCAGAAAGGGAAGATAGGAGATTGCAAAGGGAGCACGAGCTACGACTAAGGGAGTTGGAATTACAAGGCCATGCTCCTGAAAATGGTGCCAGCCCTTTTGCCTCAGATGCCACTGCTAGTCAGGGAGCCTCAACCTCAGCTATGGGTTTTCATTTAGACCATTTTGTTGAGAAAGACGATGACATAGAAGGGTATTTAAGTAGGTTTGAACGTTTAGCTACCACGTATGGGTTAGAGAGAGAGAGGTGGAGCTTCAAGTTATCCCAGGGTCTTAGGGGAACAGCTTATTAAGTTTTTGCCAAGATGAGCAGGGATGACCAAGACAATTATGACATGTTAAAGCAGGCTCTCTTGTTAAGGTATGAAAGAATGGAGAATTTTATAGGAAAAAATTTAGGAATGCCAAACTACTGTCGGGTGAGACCTATCACCAGTTCTCTGCACGGTTAGAGATCTACTTGGAGAAATGGACTGCTCTGGGGAAAACCCAAGATCTTAAGGAAATGATCCTTATTGAGCAACTGAGAGAGTCCATGGCTCCAGACTTGAGAAAGTTTCTCATGGAACAAGGTGCAGAGAGGCTGGGTGAGTTACTCAATGTCGCTGAGAGATATCAGGCAGCCCAAGCAGAGGTAGCTGGTAATAAAAAGAAACAGGTTGACAATAATAGAATTCCTCCAGACCAAGATGCGTATTATAATACTAGAGAGCAGGATAACCGAGGTAAACCCAATTTTGATAGGCCACGCAATGACTATAAAAATAAAACCCCACAATTCAATGAAAGGAAATATAATGACAGGAAACCCTTCAGACAGGAAGGAAAATATTGTCAAATATGCAGGATGCATAATCATAATACTAGTGAATGTGGTAGGAAACTTCCTCCATATCGAGCGGCATGCATGATAACAGTGGACAAGGGGAGAAAGAAGGACCTGCCCACAGAACAGCATGAACCTCATCATCCCCCCATCTGTGAAGAAGTGACATGTAATGGTGCCAGAGTCAGGTGCCTTTACGATTCCGGTTTGGAATATGACTCTGTTGTGAGTGCAACCCTGGTGCACCCTGATCAGTATACCACAGAGAGAGTGGAAATACCAGGGGGCCCTAAAAGGAACAGCCACCATGACACTTCCCGTAGCCGAGATAAATGTCAAGACTAGGTACGTGGAAGGAGTGATTAGAGCAGCCGTGTGTGACGACCCTAACTACCCGCTGGTGTTAGGAAAGAAATATGTTTTTCTAGGAAGCCCTGTAAAACCTGTGGTAATGGCCACGCTTCAGGTCAGGTCGACCCCTAGTAAAACGAAGGAGGAACCACCACTAATGTATTCCCATAAGCAGATGAGAAAGGCCCAGGCAAAGGACAAATCACTAAAACCTTGCTTTGGCAAATTGCCAACAAGCCATACACACCCTAAGAAAGGGCAATTCTATTTAAAGGAGGGACTGCTCTACAGGAAAGCTAGAGCAGGATCAAAAGAATATGGACAGTTGGTACTTCCAACTTGTCACCTTGCCTCTTCATGCTCCTTGTGGACGATGTCATCAGGGCGTGTAAGGAGAGAGCAAGAAAGTGTTCAGTGGGGTACTGGAAGATGAGACAGGTCTGTGTTTCGGAGCTGGCATTTGCTGATGGTGTTGCCCTGGTTGCTGGATCGGAGGCACATCTCCGGTCCGGCCTGCAGGTCTGGAGGGAAGAGCTGGAGAAGAGAGGGATGGTCGTGGGCAGCTCTGGAGCAGGGTCCGTGGTGATATCGCGGGAGGAAAGGGGGCATCAGATTGGGCTGGGAGAGCGGGTCCTGGAGCAGGTCGACCGCTTTAGATACCTCGTTGCTGTGGTGGACCGAAGGGGAGGCATCGGGGAAGAGTTGGCCACTCGAAGAGCAGCAGCTGGGAGACTTTTTCGGGCCATGGGTCGAGGATTCCTCGGCGGGAGAGAGGTTGGTGGGAAGGCGAAGATGGCTGTGTGTCGCTCCACCTGTGTCCCAGTCTTGACGTGCGGATGCGAGTCATGGGCGGTGACTGCGGCCCATAGGGGCCAGGTCCAGGCCTCTGGGATGGGGTGTCTGAGGGGGGTGGTTGGGGTGGCAGGAGGAGACATGGTACGCCACCAGACGATACGTCAAGGCCTTAAATCCTACCCCCTGCAGACCCAAGTAGAACAGTCCCAATTAAGATGGTTTGGCCATGTCTGCAGAATGGGAGAAGATCGGATACCACGACAAGCATGGGAAACAAAGAGCCAAGGATCTAGACCCCGAGGACGACCAAGAGTCCGCTGGGAGGACAACATTAGACAATCTTTGAAGGATTGAGGACTAGAATGGAATCAGGCCAGGAGGAAGACAGCCGATAGGATAGTCTGGCGCTCTCTCTTCCAAACCTCTACAACTCACGGTAGAAGGGGAACGACTAAGTAAGTAAGGTACTTCCAACTTCCTACAGAGAAGAAGTGATGGCACAAGCACATGTTGTACCAGACGGTGGACACCAGAGAAATGGAACCACCCGTCAAAGGACATCGAAAAAATTTTACTGGCCCCCAAGTAGCTGCTGATATTGCACAATTTGTGGGGGGCCTGTGAAAAATGTAGCAAGGTACATTCCCCAAGTTGGGAAAATAAGAATCAGTTGCAAGCCAAGCATTCTGAAAAATGTGGGCCTAAAAATAAAAAGGGAAACAAAATTAATAAGGTAGACACAGAGGATAGGTATTCACCTTCCCACAACCCGTCTTCCCCAAAAATATTTAGACTGGCAACTCTGCGTATGGCACCCAGAGACAATAGAAACACAGACCAGTCATCCCAGGCTAAATTTGAAGCCGCATTCAGGGAGCTGGCTGCCATTGACATTGAAGATGATCCGCCCAAGTTAAAAGCGAAACTCAATGTTATCAATAGAAGAGTGGGGAGTATGCGGTTGAGCACTGAGGAAAATGTTCAACGCGCTTCACAATATGGCTATTAACTTAGCATTATAAGGGCACCGCTGACAGTGGTAGTAACCGACCCACACAGTCCACGGGAAAGTATTGTACGGACCCTGGCTGGAGATTACCCACATATTATAGCAATGCACACGGGTGAATTGATTTCTGATGCAGAAATTCTTTTCCCCACCTATTACCTTATTTCACCAAAAATTGTCGTTAGGCGGAGAAATCAGTTGGTGAATATGGCCTCCATTTGAGTGGCACAATATAGAATTATGTATGAATATTATTAAAGGGTGTTTCCAAATTCAAGTCAAGCTGGAACACAGACCAATTGTTGGCTGTGAACATTTCGGAAGAGTATAATGAATCCCTAGGTTGCCTTCTTGAATTGAGGATATTCCGAGTGTTTTTCCATGATGATAAGAGAATTATTGGATCCCCTACAAAACTCTACCATCACCATATTTATAGATTATTCTCTCATAACTATTGCAAACTTGAGGGAAGTCTAGAATCTCCGGGCATGTCATGGGACAGACACAGGGAAGAGTAACGGTGAAGATAAATTGATACTCAGTATGAGACAAGCAGTAACACTTGTAGCTGTTCAATAACATAAATGAAATGGATTCTTGGATTGCAGAGGTCTGAGGCAACCTTCGTCAGTAGTGCTTACTTTGAATTGACCCACCTGCATTAATCCATGATAAAAATAAAATCAGAGAAACGTCGGTGCAGATTTTTTAAGTAGACACCCGTACAACGAACATCAGAGTAGTCACCAGGCATAGGTAGTAAATTTATCTATGTGTATTTCGAATTATGAACTGACATATGATAGTCTGTTCTAAAGTGGGGAGATGTGTGGTGACATTCTAAATACAATATCTAAATTAGAGTATAACAGTATAGTGCATAAAGTAAAAGATAGGATAGAACTAAAAAGTTTACTCGAGAATTGTTTTCTTCACCCACGCCTTCAGCGTATTAGTTGATAACGCATTAGCCGAACAAAAAGGGTACCCAATTTTTCAAATTCGTCCTTGAGATAAACGAAACAATTCCCAAGCTCAACTAAGTATTTGCCTAAAAGACATAGTAGAGAGAGGGTGGGGAACGGATAGATGACCCAATGCTAATCGCGTCTCGCATTGTTTCTAAAAATAAACCAACTTGCTAGCCTTGCCTAGGGCGATTTCAAAATACGATGTAAAAAGTTAGAACATGTTGACAATTGGGTGATGCAGACAGCATTTATGACGTAATTCTCACGTACTACGAGAGACTCTCGTAATTAGCTTGAAATTAGTGCAAAAAGACATGAATAGGTTGGATATTATAGAAAAAATATGGAATTTTGAACCAAGCCTCCTAGCCCCATAAGAATTATATCGTGTACCTTAGTACTTCCTGAGCAAGAATAGGGTGTTAGTTACACAAATAGTCCATTAAATAATCAAATATTGGTAATAATACTATAGTGGATCGGACAGACTGTCAGGACAAGTCATGCCTGCTTGATTTTTTTTTTTTTGGCATAATTTTGGGTAAAATAAAGACTCAGAAGGTACGAGAGATTGGATTGGATGGATTTTGAAGGAAGGCGAAATATTATTGGCCGACCTCAAAATAAAAATATACTAACCGAGTAACGAAGGGAAAGTTTGAATTTTATTTTGCAAGACTTGTTTACAATTGAGATATGCGTAGTCATTGGTCAGCTTACCAAAGCTGCATTTAAACTTGAAAGGCTTAGATGCCATTTTTTTTCAAAACCTTAGTTGAAGCAGGTGCGTTGAGAGCAGCATTGCTGTAGACCATATTATCTCAGCAGTCTGGACAAAGGCACAAGGAACAAAAGTGTATTTCCATTGCCAGTCAACGTATTAATTGTGTGCTTTTCATTGAATATTGTGGTAAGGAGAATATTAATTATCTTTTATTTAAAATAAATGTAAATGTGAGAAAATGTTAGATGAAAAGCCATCATGATTAGTCAGTACATAGGTCTCCAGCAACCACTGTCAGGGCCTATAAGGTATCTATTATATAATTAGCTACCAGAGAGAGGTAGATACCAAAAGACATGCAGGGGTCCTCATGAATCATATCACCCATCATATTTTATGGAAAAAGATCAGTGCAAATGGCAGAGTCGTAACAACTATTAGGAAAAGAAAAGAAAAACTGGTATAAATTGTTCCATCAATCTAGAGTGGAGAAGTAAGGTTGGTCAGAAAGAGCTGACCAGGTTCTTTTGTTAAATTGTATTATTATTTGTAAATTGGGTGGAATTAATGTGAAGTTAAGACAGGAACATAACTTTCATTTACAGGGGTTCTGCATCCCCAACCTGTCTCCAAATACCAGTAGTAAGTAATACTATTTGAAAGATTTTAATTGTAACAATGTGCCTTGGACATATGGTCCTATTTATGTAAATATATTTATATTTGTATATATATATATATATATATATATATATATATATATATATATATATATATATATATATATATATATATATATATATATATATATATATATAGATATATACAAATATAAATATATTTGTATATATCTATATATTGATTCACTTGAGTTGTGGTCCTGGCCAAAACAAATTTCGGTTCAGGACAAATAAATTTGAGAAAAAAGAAATTCCAAACTATAAATTTACCCACTGGTGTTAGTTAAGTTCATAATAGCATTTAGTATCTGTATATGTATGTGTTTGTATTGACTTCCTATAACATCACTCTTACATTACCCTAGACACTAAACGTAGCTCTCAATCATACTAGGCCAAAATATAACTTAGAGTGAGATCGTAGGTGGTATCAGCAAGGTTCTCTGAAACACAGCTATCACTTGTCTACATCAGGGACCTTCACAGATTGACCTCACTCAAGTACAAATTTACCATACACCAACCTTCTTAACATCAAAACCCACCACACATGTTAATTAACTAATAGCACTACTGAACTAAAACCTCAAACAACAAAACCACAGGATGACTTGTAATTCTTGAGTAGTGCAAAAGTTCAAATCGTTATGCGTTTATGTTGCTATGCCATATAATAATCACTAATTTATATTAATAACATACCAACAAGACCACAGGGCATTTTACGTTTGGACATGAGCCCTAATATATACGACGAACCATGTGTCTAGATTGAACTAGGTAAACATTTTTTTAAACTAATTGGCTATGCGAATACATGATGGATCCTGAGATCTCCCAGTCTGTGGAGTCACAATATTCGACTCGGATGTTCAGCGGAAAAGGGAACACAACAGTTTATCATTTATGGATGAGATATTGACACACTTACATGAACTGCATTCTTCTCAAGGTATCAAAATAGCACGGCGTTATCCACTAACACAAAAGTCAACGGAAAAGATTAACGTACAACAAGAATCTGAATAGCAGTACCGGCTAAAAACTGTAACAACAAATGATATGAAACGTCTTTTTATCACCTACACTAAGATAACGTTATTACAAACACACGTCACGTCCTTTGTTTGAGAACAATTCAGAGGATAAAATCAGCAACAACCAACACCAAACATGTTTATGAGAACACGAGAGTACATAAAGGTTTAAAATAAAACCCAATGAACAATGCTCATTTTTGTTTACACGGTGAATAATCCTTGCCCCCTACTTTCTGAATAACCAGCTTCATTCTGACAGTTAAAAAAAAATTACAGCTGTTTAAATTATAATAATGAAACGTGGCCCTCTTGTGTCTTCTAGCACTGGAACTGTTAAACTTAACATTGAATAATTAATTAGAGGTAATGAGTGATCATTCCTGAATGACATGCCTGAAAGCGTCAACATTCATTTAAACTAGATGTGCCGCTATATTACTGATTTGTTTATTTACTTTAAACTAACATTTTCAGCAACGCAGAGGTTAGGCGTGCAGACAGTCGAATTTGAAAACGTTCTGGGCAAAAGCCTCGTGAATTTTGTCACTTATGGAGAAAAAAAAGATATACAGAAATATTCTCACGTACACTAAAGCATATGCTAAGGCCGAGGGGAAGTCTGCAGGAAAATAGTCTGAACTCCACTGGAGAGTTGAAAGTGACAGCACACGGGTTTGCCTTCAAACAATTTTTCACTGACGGTTTTCAAGTCTTATGGGAGCTTCTTTATATATAAAAATAATAATTTATAAAAATAAGTTTAATAAAAAATAATACATTTTTTTAAACTTTCAATGTTATTTTTTTTCAGCACCTCTTTATTTCTTTCTGTTTCCATGAAACATAATTCTGTAAACCCTTACTGTAAGGGCCTCATTTTTCCGTACCAAATATTTCCACACCATGCAATAATGAGGAATAAACATATTTTACTTCTTCTTACGCCTTTCCCTCTCTGTCGGGAGCAGCGGTATCTCTTATAACATTCCTTACAAATACACCCCTCCCCCGCCCTTTCTTTCCAATGTTTAAATTCCGTATATTTTTACTTTGAATTTAAAATTAATTAAATGACTTACTAATAAGACTTTACAAATGCAGTGGTGCACATTGAAGGAGGCTTGAATGCGCAACGATACGTCAATGAAATTCTTCGACCCCATGTCCTTCCACTTTTGGCTGCCCAAAGGTCTGTGTTTCAACAGGACAACGCCAGAAATCTTTGTACACGGTTGACCACGCAGTTCCTGACTGCCAACAACATTCTCACCCTTCCCTGGCCATCCCTGTCTCCAGACATGAGTCCGATTGAGCACCTGTGGGATGAGCTGCTTAGACGTGTTTGTCGCCGAGACGTTGCTCCAGCCAATCGTCCTGATCTGTTCCAGGCACTCCGGGAAGAGTGGGCAGCCATCCCACAGGCCCACATCAGACGTCTGATCGCATCCATGCCCAGGAGATGCCAGTCGCTGATCGATGCAAGAGGAGGCCACACACCATACTAACGGGAAAGCCCGTACGCCAAAAAACTCTCGTGACCCAGATGCAAAACAACTGTCAATTGATTGGTTGAACCCTAAGGTATTTTTGTGTGCATTTTGAACAATTAACTCATTAAATTAAAAAAGTTATTGAATGTCAAAATTATGGCTATGTGTGTGCCTTCAGTAGCTATGCGTTTCTTTTTTTGAACAGTATAGTTTGAGAAACACTGGTACCTGAAAAAAGGGGCATTATCCAACGGTAATCATTTTAGAACATAAACAGGCGAACAGGGCAGGAAAGGAGAAATGGTACTGTGGACAGTTTTACAAATGAACAATATACTAGAGACACGGGACGTTTCGGGGGATAACCTCTCGTCAGGCACAACATGGGAGCAGAGGGAGTAGTCATTCAATAGTATTCATATTAAAATATAACTTAAACAATGTACAAATGTGACCATGTTGGTATAGATTCTTTTCAGACTTTTATATTATAGAGCAGTAGTAGGAACACAGGAGCTTTTGGGATATACTTTAGTAACACTGGGTCCTCTAAAGATCTACCATGTGCGTGTGTGTGTGTGTGTGTGTGTGTGCAGAAAAGGGAAGACGGACAACGAACCTTACAAAGAAAAAATCGCGTTCTTATCTCATGTAGCTCACGAATATATTTTAGTCTGTGGCCTAATGGATATGAACGCAGTTTCATAATCCAGATATACCAGGTTCGAAACCTGCTGCAGGCGGTTTGGAAGCAAATCGCTTTGTGTGCCCCAAAGATGTCACTCTATAATATAAAAGTCTAAAGAGAACATTCTGCGCATCACACATTAACTCCCCAGTAAAAAGTAATGCCCAAAGTATAATAAGTTGCGGGAGAGGGGGACGAGGATATGGGGTGGAGAAGAAGAAATGAAAATGGATCGTCAATACGTGTTTACACAAATGCCATCCCCCCACCCCTCACAAGAAGCATGTGCAGGACAATATAAAAGTGTTGCATAGAAATGTCGTTGCAATGTCAGAAAACTGCAGTTAGTCTTGGTAGTTTAACTGAGCTTTTCATCTACAGTAGCACGCTCCCGAATGCAGGTTCATTACTTTCATACTGATTTTAACATAGAAGCGTTACAATTAACAGCTTCTCCCAACTGAAAAAATAAGTAACGATTTATTGAACACCGACAGCGAAGCTGCGTGCACTGTGTTCACTCAGTAAATAGATGTGTGATTTTCATTATCTGTGGTCACGAACGGCATTTGTAAACTCAAATAAGCTTGACACAGATCTGAAAGGGATACGTGAACTATGCTAAAAAAAATTTAAGCGGACAAGGGGAGGGTAGGGGGAGAGAAAGAGAAAGGGACGTTTACGAAAACTGCCATCTTTCCTAAATGACTAACACGACATATGAATGGCGTCGTGTCACTGACATTCAAGTTACACGCAGACACTTCTGATCTGTGCCAGTAGCGTACGTTTAACCAAGGTTGCTACTGTAGGTGTAATGTGTACGACAACGTTGAAGTAGACACATTTAGACACTGGATTTTGTATAAAACAAGTGAATCAAAGCTTGGATCATCCCCAGGCTGTCTTTTCAAGAATGACGATCTACAATTAGCCGTACTTTTCCTCCCCTACCAAATTCCTCCAACCACCGGATCTAGAATACTTAATTCTATTATTGTCTTCTTTGCTAAACAATATTCTCATGTGGCCATAAAGGGTCATCCTACTGATTCAATTCAAACCGCCTTCTCAGTAAATCAAACAGCCAGACGGTTGCTGCTATTACTGCTACTAAGCGCATTACTTCTTCTTCTTCTTCCGTCCTTAGCCACCGACCGTCAAAGCAGTCAGTGGCCATTACGCCTAATGGCGTCTTAGGGCAACAGCAGATAGGTTTTCTTTGCCATTATTTCCCATCACGCCTAGTGGCGTCTTTAGGGCAATGGCAAATCAATCCATTTGCTGTTGTTTCCGTAATCGAAGTGACTGGCAAACGGGTGATCAGCCCGTTGGTAAGCGCATTACTACCACTACTTTACTATATCATCATCACCTTTTCGATCCATACAGAGCATGGAACCAACAAAGCAGATAGCCCCCTTGAGGCAGTCGTGTTCCAAAGCCAAACAAAGTTGCAGCAATTTGATTGACATGATGTTCCCAGCCTCATGACGTGACGTTCCCAGCCTCATGACACGATGCTCCCAGCCTCATGACATGACGTTCCCAGCCTCACGCACAACTTACTATTAGTCGTCGCCTGTCACATGCTTGAGTGAGTAGTAGTCCTATTCTTTCTTTGCCTCCTCTGAGACCCCCCAGGAAATAAACTGTAGACCCTCCTGCAGTCCCATCTAGCTCTATCTATACCATTCGCTACTAATTCTATTTTTTTTTACTACTCTTACATGTCAAAGAAGTGCAACAAGACTGTAATAGAGAAAAAATATACATGCAAATAATATACGGCATATACTGGTAATATTTCTACTTCAATCGTCTACTCCCGCCTTCGTACCACTCATCACAACTGTTGCTTATGATACAATGACTGCTGCTCTACCGCTACTACTACTACCGTTTAACTATAATTATTACTACTATTTTTCGCACTTCTGGCAAGTATACGCATCTGAATAAATACATCTGGCAAGTACCAGTCATACAATAGACGAGACGAAGATGCTGGCGATGAACTGGACACATATTGAGGAAACCTGCTGATAACATTACAATGTAGTTCTTGATCTGGAATCTCCAGGGTAAGAGAAATAATGGCATACTAAAGAACACACGGAGAAGTGAACTTTGAGACATATGAAAATGTTGAAGGGAGATATGGATAGGCCTTGAACTGATGACACGCGACAGGAGGACTTGCCATTTGTTGAAAGCCTCTGCTCTTTGTGGGGCCAAACGGTACTGGCCGACTGATTGATACATATCTGCCACGTGTACGCATCAAGGCAGTGAAGCCTAACTTAGTTACTAACAGGGACCGAACACGCAGCAACAGTGATAAATGCATCTGCGACCCATAGCTTGACTGCTTGCGTCAGGGTCAGCGAACCAGAGCTGACCAAGACCCTACTCCACCTCCAAGTGGTGGTCCTGGAAACAGGCTGCATCACTGCAGTCTGGCTGAGAGAGTAGGGATCGAAGAGGGAAGGCTAACCCGGTCCCCAAAATGCCATGCTGAAACCGGATGTGTCGGGCCGAAAGGCGCAAACATCGCAGCTTTGCTGTAAATAGCGACACAACGTTACAAACGTTCTGACGAACGCAGAAGAAGAAGTTACTAACAAACACAATAGCAAATGGGCAGAATAATCACACTCGACTCTGCAGCAGAGATACCAAAATTGCCGACACAGCCGCCCCACGCCCCCCCCCCCCCCCCCCCCCCCCATGACACGTGTCAGAACTGGACACACACGAAGACCCTGACCTTTGTGGCCATGAAAGTTCCCGGCATCGTCTTTTAACATGTCTTATAACAACATAATTTATATCTCAACGCTATCGTCCCTACCATCCTATATATCCTCTTTTCTACATTCGTTTCTGACATTCAAAACTACTGGAATGCTTGCCAAAACGTTAAAAATAAGAATGTTAGCCAACACTTATCTGCCTAATCTTATTTGTGTACCCTGGCTAATTTATATTTCCCCAACACAGAGGGTAAACGTATTGCCAAATCTAAATATAAAATATGCACAGTCTGCGTATGCGCTGTAAAAAATTACAACAGTGATAAACGCAGTAACATCTTACTGTTTTTTTTTTTAACTCAGCAAATGCAGAAGCTGGCAGCATACGTAAGAACGATAAAGGAAAACAAAACATGGTAAGAAATTGAATAGATAACTAGAGACAGGTGAGTCTGGTATGAACTAAATGTACACTTCACAGGTAACAGAAGCGCAAACGAAGAGGAAAGTTTCAAAACGCACTGTTGTCCCAGTACGTTTTTATTCTTTTCTGTTAGCTTCCTCTGGTTAAAGAGATACTGGGAAAAAAATATTCCGCATCTGAACTCTTCTTGTGACATCCTGCCGAGTTCGTTACAAGTGACATCCTGCCGAGTTCGTTACAAGTGTTTCTGACAATGCTGCTCTCTCTCTTTGTGGTTCTAAATGTTACATTTTTATGGAGCTGGCACAGATCTCAAAACACAGGCTCTCTAGTGGTTTAACCAGGGCTCGTCATAATAAAGCATTTATGCCTCTTATTTGTATACGAATTGTGCCTGCCTTCGGTAAAACACGATTCGTCCGACCTACACACAAGGTCCGTAGGTTATACTGGGACGTATATCCAAACATTTAAAAAAAACCTTTCGGTTTGAGTCCGTATACTCTGAACCTACTACGCTGGCTTAGCAATGTCCGCCGCATGGAAGATGCGCGCATCCCCAAATATATTTTCTACGGACAACTGGCAGAAGTACAGCCGGGCGACGTGCAGATTATGTTCTAAGCTGTGTGCAAGAGACATGAAGGCACTGGCATAAATCCAGCAAGCTGGGAGGATGACGCTGCCGGCCGCACAAAGTGGCGATGCTCCCTACGGCGAAAAGAAGCTCTCACAAGCAGAAGAGAAGAGAACACGTCGAAATGAATACCAGGAAAAAACAAACAGTTGAGGGTTATCACCCCAGGGGCGCATTACCATAATCAGTTATGACTGAAAGGAGCTACTTCTACTACTACTACTCTGAACTTAGGATCCCGTTACACGCCCATTAAGGCATATTTGGAATATGGTGTTGAGCCCGTATTTTCTTGACCATCGGCACACTAGGGGTGATAAGGTCAGCATCACGCCGGCCGCCTTAACCTTCCCAGAGTTGCTCTGGTACTCAATTCAAGAGGTTGGGTCGACCCTAGAGCCGCTTGTGGTCTAAAAATCCCACCTCAACTGTGGATCGAACCATGGACCACCGAGCTAGGAAGCCAGTACTCTGAACTTACTCGTTAAATCCATTATTATAGGCACTGATTATCCATAGATGTTATGGTGGTCGCTGGTCAACCTGAAAGGCGGAGCTTCAGTCTTTACCTTTTTTTTTAAACACGTGCGACTTTTGTCTCTATACCGAAGACAACACGGTCCACAACAGATTGGGACCACCTATTCAACAAGCTAAAGATAGGAACTACTGTGGCACCGATAAAATGACTGCTGAACATGTGCTTCAAAGATGCCTGGCATATGAGGAACAGAGAAAGCATATGTGGCCATCACCAGTACCATTCCTGGAGAAGCTCTATGGAGATAGAAATAGCCACAAGCTGACCACTGCTTTCTTTGAACATTTTAAGTTGACGTCTGAGAGTGTATGAAGAGGAAGTCTATACGAAAAGTTGTCCTTCGCATATAAAATAAGTTACACATAGATGCGGTTCTCAATAACTCTTGCAATCTATTAAATTTAAAAAAAATCAGTAAATGTAGTGGTGTTTGTTGGTATTGTATGATGGTGATATTACTAAATGTAATTGTATGAGGCCAGCTGTGAAGGCTCCTGAGATAAAATGTAGTTGAGAATTGTCAGAAGGCCTTTCTTGCTACCACTACGACCTCACACTTAATTTTTTTTTTTAATGAATGTGGCTACGTAAAGTGTCTAGGGTTATGATATGTAGTGTGGTGTAATAGGTTATAGATATACCCACAGATATTTAACAAGACTAATAATATTAATAAATGTTAAAATATACTGAACTAACTCACGTGTGTAAAATTTTTTGATAAAATTATATTACATTTATTTTGTTCTGGATCAATTTTTTAGGTTGACCAGAACTTAAAAGGATTTAGAGATTATGAAAGAAATGCATGGAATATTATATCATAAATGCAATAGTGTACATATATATGTACTATACTAGTTAGTTTTATTAAAATGTTCTAGTAGTCATCTACTTGGGAGGATAGTTAATGTTTGTGCTGTTGGGGTGGCCTCATCACACCTGTCTATATTGACTACACAGTGTCCAGAAAATGGTGGGAATTTTTATGGGGATATTAGTAACTACAAAGCGTTGGTGAATGTCCAGCAGACCAGAGGCTCACTCATCTTGTAGTTGTAGCTCTGGTGCTGAAATCAGGTGGTCCCACCTCTCCGTGCTGGCGGGCAATAATGGTGGTCTCTGTCACAAGTACTGCACCGATACACTCGAGTAAAGTCACCAACTGAATAGACACTGCTTTGTTGACAACAGAAACTCACAGCTCTGCAATCAAAGTATGGGCCATGTGTCAAAATCTATTCTCTACCCACGTCTGGACACAACACTGACACAACAACCACATCATACAGACAGGTCAGATCTCTCTGACCAAACAGCACATTTACCATGGTGGTTTTACATCAGATAGATCCTCCCAGACTATAGATTCTGAAAAATATTTATTAGTTTTCTGCCCTAAAAGAGGATAGGTAATATGTTTCATTATTCTCAACACTTGATCTGTCTTGCCTAACCCTTGCTGGAGTTTATGTATATTGTTGGTCCCTAGACCCTGACCTGGGCGGGGGGTCTAGAGCAAATCCCTACTTGTTTGTAAGGCTAGATTTCGATATGGCAGTATCAAATCACTCAAACATGAAACAATATTCAAAATATATAAAGAAATAATTTCAATCTTACCCGATTATGAATAAATAACACAGAATTGCTAGCAAAACTCAGCTGAGCTGCTGGCTATAGTATGGCGTCCCTAAACTTCTTTCACTTTCTTTCATATGGAAATCACCACACTTTAAAATCTGTGTCTATCACTGAACAACTATTGAGAAATGACCCCAAATCCGCGTCTAAGCGCCGACAATATGCTTGTCTGTGGCCAATCACTGCCTAGGTTTTTTTGAATTTCAAATTTCCTACCCTAAAGTCATTTCAGTCATGCTTCAGTCAAGTATGGATGGTTATCTGTTAGTCTGTCCGTCTCTACTTGTGTTTCTACAAAAATGTACTTGATTTTTGAACCAACCTTTCTCTCCCCTCCAAAATTTTGTCGTTAAAAGTTATTTTTAGACACAGCCACCACAATATCCCGTCTCTTCCATACTAAGTAGATTTGAACACCTGCGTCTCGAGGTCGTGTTTTTTTTGTGCAATTAGCGACACTTTTAGATTCAATACAGTCTGTCGATGATGTGAACAACACTGTCTTTTGTCATTATCTTCAATATTATCTATCCGTCTGTAAAATTAAGAACATATTAGTTCACTGCTCAGAATGGGCCATCCGGCCAGCTAATTTTTATATTCCTAACATTAATATTAAGAAAAAAGTACTTTTTAAATTTTGTAATATTTCGAACATCTGCGTTTAGCCGCTGAATTCAAATCAAGGGCTTGGTATCGCGCAAAAGCGTCCAATAAATGACTGTGGCGTAACATATCTATGGTCCCTCCTGTCGAGTTGCTTACTTTTTATGTCAACTTGGGAAACGTGACTTTTCTCCGTTTCCCCCCCAATTGCGTCTCCTTAGCCTTTCTAGTCTCACGCAATCTTTCCAGTCATATTTTTTTCCTTGTTGATCCGCCGTTCCCCTCCTGTCTAGCAAGTCAATTATTATGGAGGATGATGACCCGCGGTCTAGGCGATCATGTACTATTCGCAGCCTACGCATTATGTTTTTATCCTTAAATGTTATCTTTGGAGGTATTTTACCGTTGTATCTCTGTCAATTTCACTACAGTAACATCCATAATCGATAACAACTATCGTGATATAA
The DNA here is from genome assembly GCA_024509875.1 of Oreohelix idahoensis. Taxonomy (NCBI): domain Eukaryota; kingdom Metazoa; phylum Mollusca; class Gastropoda; order Stylommatophora; family Oreohelicidae; genus Oreohelix; species Oreohelix idahoensis. The sequence continues at coordinate 114,101 of JAMPIV010013190.1, forward strand.
CGTCTTCCGCTGGAAGACTCTTCCAAGATGAACATTGCTCTTTCGGTTACCTCATTTTCTAAACGAAAAGCAGCAACACGCGCGAAATATAAACATTACTGGTTAGACAAGTAATAACAAAATGAAACGAGTGGGCCTTGTTGAAAGAATGGAAAACAAAGGGACACAGAAATTATATCCAAAATGATGACTGGTCCTAGATTTACGGTACCAACATGAACAGACTTCGTTAAGCTGGACCTACAAGATTTGGGAAGAAAGAAAAGATGAAAATGAAAGGAGTGGTAGGCTACAAGACTTGTAGCAAATAAACTACAAAAAACTACAAATAAACTACAAAGTTATTAACCTCTGACGGTCGACAATCATGATCAAGACACAGGAAAACATGACACTGAAAAACAGAATATAATCAGCATTTAGAAGTAACAGGGTGAAGACAAGAAGCTGAAGGAAAGTGTAATTAAATTAGTAGGCCTGCATATATTACTTTAAACTAGAGGTGGGCAAATCGACACACTCCGCTGTTTCGAGACATTCGGCGGTGATTTAAACTGTATCGACACACTGTTTCGACACAACGGCACATTTGCCCGTGTCGGGACAAGTCTCTAGCAACAGACAGTAGACATGAACTGTGTGAGACAATCTCTGCCGTTTTTCTTGCGCGCTACTGGCGTGCTGTCTGCTTGGACTTACGTGTGTGAAAATCTACGGCGTTTCGTGTGACCACAATTCAATATTTTTACACAAGTCTTCATTATGATGAAATAAAACGGAGATATGATGATAGCTGCAGTATATGTGAAAATAATAATAAAAACAACAATAATAATAACAGTAATAATAACACATGATATCAAACTAGAGTAAGCTAGTTTTGGTAGACAATGATTCAAATCCACACCGAGTACACAGATATCAGCAGAGCTAATAAAGTGTCAATTACATTTATACGAACACAAGGACACTTTCAACTTTAACATAGTGCCTAAAACATTGACAACTGCAGCACTGACACAATTTCCAGTGTCTATAACTTCTCAGCAAAAATAATATCACTTGTATGTAAAATCAACTCATCATTACACATCCCTGAAAAATATGACATGTTTGATATTCCATACTACTGAAACTGTATTTTATCGAAAGGAACAAGAAAGTATGACAGGTTCCGGAACACCACCTCCTTGTCCCATCAGGACATACAGCCGATTGAGCATCCATTACTCAAGACATTACAAACGTAAGTGGTTGAAGAAGCCTGTCCGTGTGAAAGTCCCTAATCCACATATATAAATTAAAAAGTAAATGTAAAGCCTAACAAAAAAATAACTTCAATAAAACGGAAAGAAGAATGGTAAAGAAAAAAGTGCTGGTCACCATGACTGTACTACAGAAATCCCCCTTTTTTTCCCTCCTTCGTCTGCAAAATTGGTAACGTTTCCACGTTTGAAATTAAATAAGCCTTCTTCTGCAGCATACACGCGTTTCCCCAACACAATAAAACGTGTACTCCCCATTTCTAAGAAAAACCTTGAGATACGCAAGCTGACCTATATTTTAAGATTCCATTCATGTCTTTTTATACGCTACGTTACCATAAACGACAGACAGATGAACTTAGGATAGAGAGAAGGGAGGGCTGAAAGCAGGCACGCATGCAACACTAAACCCGCGTCTCGCTATAACAATTACTACCATCACGCGTGTAAGGCCACTGCACTAACTTTTTTTGTCAAATCGACAGTGATAAAAAAAACTACCTATAACGAGAGTTAGGTTTTTAAAACTTACAAAATGCTTATTAGGAAATAATGACATTATTACTGTTTTATGTCTGAAAACATGACAGTACCCAGACACCACATCGTAATTCGAAGTGAACAGGAGGTAGAAGAAAATGCACCATTTTGAACGCAGCCACCTAGCTCCCTTAAATTTATATAATTGGGTTCCTTAGGACTTGCTGACAAATAATATGTTAAACGTTACGCAAAATAGTCTAGGAATTAACAAATTATAGCCAAAATAAAAGGGTGGTGCTGTCAGACAACACCCAAAATCAGAATCGCTCAGTGGCAGATTTTGACACCACCCATTGTACGGGAAATAGGTCCCCCCATGTTAAATCCTCCTATTTAATTGGAGCGCAATAAATGTAAGGCTAAACACGATTAGTCGGGCTATAAATACTATCTTTTGTTGTTAGGGGAGACGGAAGGAAGGGTACTTTTTTTTGAAAAGCTGTGTAAACATGGCACGATTGGTTAGACCCGCCAATATAGTCAATCAGGAGGCGTCAGGTCAGCACCACATTTTCAAATAAACTTTCTAAAGCAACAGTGCGTTGAGATTCAGCTGCAAATATTTTTTCTAAATAAAAGCCTGAGACAGTGGCAGGTCGGATTTTGTGCCTATTCATGCCAGTCAACGTAACTGTGTATTATTTCCATGAATTGTGGGACTGTGGTCCTAAAGTTATTGAGCAGCACCTGGTCTGAGCTTTGCTGAATCTGGAGGCTGACAGCATACTCCTGGGTCCAGATAGCGACTAGTGAGGTGTCTCCAGAACACAGGGGAGCAATCGAGCAGAGGAGTCTTTTCCTGCCACCATCACGAAAGTTAAGCCTCTGTGGCCAGTGGAGCTCAACATTATGTGTCCCCTCAAAAATTGACATTTTAGAAAAAAAGAGGGACAATACCTTGTTTAAATTGACAGGAACTGTGAACTTTTCCCCCATACTATTTCCCAGATAAACAAACACTTGAAGTCATGATGACAAATAACAACATAGCTTGAAAAACAAAACCAGTATTACCTCATAGTACTACTACACAACTGACACACATAGGATAATATTAATAAAATATGTCACTACAAGGTTCATATTTATAAATTATGTATATATAAATTGTGATTACAATTGATTGTGATTCCTGGTTCACTTTGTAGTTGAATCAGGATATATATTAATGAAAGTAATTAATACATAAATATTTGAAACTTACCAGTGACTCATTTAAGATAGTCTTATAGAGTGTTAAATGTGTGTGAGTGTCACAGTGTTGTCAAGTGTGGTGGAATAAATTAAATTGTTTATCTGTCTGTTGTTGTTGTGACTTACACTTCATCATTTACATAACCCTAGACATTTAACGTAGTCATCACAATATTCCAGAATAATTCTGACTGAGGTATAAATGTGGTAGCAAGTAAGGTTATCTGTAAAACACTACACCTATTAGATACAGATACCTTCACAGCTGACCTCAGTCAGTACACTAAGTCCCCTATAAATATTTATAACATCCCACTTTACCACATATATTGGGGTCTCGCTCCCGGGATTTTGAATCTTTCCCTATTAAAAATATTTGGGGTAATTCACTTCAGGGAATATAAGAATTAAAAGGTATCCTTGGGTGGAATTAAATAAGGTTGAGCTCACGGTGCCTGTAGGTGTCTTTGGATAAATAATATCAGATTGTATTGTTTAGTTAGACATTATATAAATTTACCTGTTAGAAAATGGCGGACCTGGCTAAATTTCGATCTGCTGCTGTACAGACTGCGAAAGAGTTAGGAATGGACGGGCAAATTATGATTGCTTATGTCACTGCTGAATGTGACAAATATATTGAACGGGAAGAAAGAAGATTAGAAAAAGAGGCCGAAAGAAAGTTAGAGGCTGATAAGGAAATTAAGAGGTTGCAGATTGAGGCTGAGGCTAAGAGGTTGCAGATTGAGGCTGAGGCTAAGAGGTTGCAGATTGAGGCTGAGCAAAAGAGAGGCTAAGAAGATTGGAGGCAGAAAGAGAAGAGAAGAAATTAGCTGCAGAAAGAAGCAGAAGAAAGACAAAATTAGCTGCAGAAAGGAAGAGAAAATTAGCTGCAGAAAGGGAAAGAAGAAAGAGATTAGCTGCAGAAGGGAAGCAGGCTGAAAAGGAGGAGAAGAGATTACAAAGGGGAACATGAGTTACGACTAAGGGAGTTTGAGTTTCAAGGCCATGCTCCTGAAAATGGTGCCAGTCCCTTTACCTCTGATGCCACTGCTAGCCAGGGAGCCTCAACCTCAGCTATGAATTTTCATTTAGATCATTTTGTTGAGAAAGACGATGATATTGAGAGCTATCTAAATAGGTATGAACTATTAGCTACCACATATGGGTTAGAGAGAGAAAGGTGGAGCTTAAAGTTATCTCAAGGTCTTCGTGGGGCAGCTTATGAAGTTTTTGCCAAAATGAGCAGAGGTGATCAGGAAAATTATGACATGCTAAAGCAGGCTCTTTTGTTAAGATATGAAAAGAATGCAGAATTTTATAGGAAAAAATTTAGGAATGCTAAACTACTGTCAGGTGAAACCTATCACCAGTTCTCTGCACGAATAGAGACATACTTGGAGAAAAGGACTTCTCTGGGGAAAACCCAAGATCTTAAGGAAATGGTCCTTATAGAGCAATTAAGAGAGTCCATGGCTCCAGACCTGAGAAAGTTTCTCATGGAACAAGGTGCAGAGAGGCTGGGTGAGTTGCTAAATGTTGCTGAAGAGGTATGATCCTAGAGATCAAAACAAAGGTAAGCACCAATTTGATAGGCCACGGTATGAC